>BQNB010104209.1:0-13780 GCA_026074375.1 Tanacetum coccineum
ATAGGTTGCGTGAGCTCGTCTACTTTAGTTATGACATACTGAGATATATAAGTAATGTAATAAAGCGAAAAATTTCCCCGTATAATTGTGATAATAGTAAAATAGGTTTTGCATTTGATAAAAATTATTAGGTTGTTATATGTCGTCTAAAAAGGTATATGTAGGTGGTAAAGCAGGTTGAGTGGAGCCATAAGGAAAAACGGTCTCATCAAATGTAACATGACGAGAAATGATGATCTTATTTGTTTTTAAATCAAGACAACGATACCCAAGATGATTGGATGTTTGTCCTAAATAGATTGAAGGTGTGGTGCGAGGTTCAAGCTTGTGGTTGGTGTCAAGGTGAGGGTAACATAAACACCCAAAGGTGCGTAAAAGGCTATAGTCAGGGTTTATTCCAAACAAGCAGGTATAAGGTATTTCATTGTTAATGGCAGTAAAGGGTAAAAAGTTTAAAAGGTGAGTGGCCACATTGAGGGATTCTACCCAAAAAGTAGGTGGAAGGTTGGCTTGAAAAAGTAAGGTTCGAATGAGGTTATTGGTAGTACGAACCATGCGTTCAGACTTACCATTTTGTTGGGATGTTTTTGGACATGAAAAACGAAACTGAATGCCATTGTCAGCAAAGAGTTTATGAAAGTTACGGTTATCGAATTCACCACCATGATCATACTGAAATGAACAAATTTCACACTTGAACTGAGTACGAACATAGGTACGAAACAATACAAACTTAGAACAAACAAAACATAGTATTTAAACCCTGAAAGACTCGGTATGGGTAAAGTCCACACATCTAAGTGAATAATTTTAAAACAATAAGTAACGACAATATTAGAACTGACAAACGGAAGCCTCACGTATCTGCCAAGCTCACAAGCATGACAAAGCACAGGAGGTTTCTCCTTATTACACGAAATGAAATTATTGGAAACAAGGTAAGGTAGCACTTCACATCTTGTATGTCCAAGACGCTAGTGCCACGTATGCTGACTAACAAGGAAAACATGAGGAATCAGAGATGGCGCCGTGAGTGGGTAAAGATCCCCCGTGCTATCGCATCGGAGAAGCACCAGACGCGTCATGAATCCTTAACGGAAAAACCAAATGCGTCAAATTCGATAGTGCAATTATTGTCATGAAAAAATTGACGAACATATATTAAATTCTTGACAATATGAGGGCTGATAAGAACATTATTTAAGTGAAGAGATTTAGTTGGAGTTGGCAAAATACTCTGGCCCGTGTTGGTGACGGGTATGGAGTGACCATCACCAACTAAGATACACGGATACATACAAGTATTAAAAATAGTATTAAGACTAGTAACCGAGCTATTAAGATGAGAACTTGCACCAATGTCCATATTCCAAGCACCCGTAGTATGGTCATGAAGAGCCTCAGTATAAAAAGCAAGAGGTAAACTAGTAGCTTAACCCGAGAAAGGAGTCAGTCCCATACTACCAGGCTGAGATGCGGGCTGAGTTACATGACCAGTGGGTTGTGATAAGTATTGGGCTTGTTGCATCTGTTGGCTGGGAACATAATGGACATGAGGTGGGTATTGGGCTGGTACTAATGGAGGATAACCATGTGTATAATATAGAGTGGGCTGGGCTGGCGTTAAAGGTGGGAAGCCAGGGGGTAAGTTTGGGCTGCATAAGAGGGACCAAAAGTAGGACTATTAAATGTGTAATAAGCCATTGGGGTGTTATGGTTGGTCGGTTTTGTAGGGTTTTTGAGGTATTATTAAACACTATGTTGACTTTTAGGAGATATATACGACTTGGGGTAAGCAGCAAGAAACAAAACTTGGTAACAGAAAACACGTCGGTGTGACCTTGCACAGCGAAACAATGAAACGTGACCTTGCACGAGTACAAAAACAGCGTGACCTTAGCACTACAATAAACCTCGTGACCGAAGCACGAATGTGACCTAGCATGATTTGTAGGGGAACTGTGACCTTGCACGATAAATAAGTCAGTATCGTGACCTTTGCACGACTGAAAAACAAAGAACTTGTGACCTTGCACAAGATTAACAATGATGTTTTGGTGAGTTTAGGGTTTGGTTAAAAAAATTGGATCGGCAGAAGTATGTTTAGGGTTTAGGATCGGTACTTTGACTTGATACCATATAGGTTAGGGAAAGTATGTCTGTCATTCATTCATTATACGACACAATATATACAAGTAATAGATGATTCTAGATGTGGGCTTGGCCCAATACAAATATACATCATATAATTATAGGCTAACAACTTGTACTATCTTCCTATCTACATCTGCCTATGTGGCGTGGTCTATATGAAAGGCTTCCAATCATTTTATTTTTGAACAATCTGTGAAAACTAGAAGGGGGTGAATAGTTTCCCGCTTTTTAAATTTAATTAACATTTGTATATAAAATCGTAGATTCGAGTTTAAGTGATATTAATATATATACAATATGAACAATCTAGATAAGCAAGTAAACAATATTAATCTACACAATTTTAAATACTAGACAAAAGGAAAGAGTTAGAAATATCAAACCACAACACGAAGATTTATAGTGGTTCGGTAACGAAACTCCTCTTCGCTCTACTCTACTCCTCGAGTATCCAACTTGATAGTTCACTTCACTATGTCAATAAGCTCTCTTTAGGCGGCAAAAACCGTACACACGTAGCTTACACCAATTTTTGACACTAAGCCTAATATCGAATTCTAACCGAGCTATTAAGATGAGAACTTGCACGTATTTTAAGGCCTAAAATACTAACCGTTCTCATAAGTATTTACTCACCTAAATACTTACACGATCTACCCGATCTAACTAATATACAAGAATATAAGAGATTTGGTTGATGTGCAAAATACAACTCGATCGTAACGTTACGTAAGCACAAACTAAACTATAATACTTTGTATCTTGGCGATTACGAGTATTCTTCTCTTGCACTTGGAGATGAAGGATTGGATCACTTGGAAACAAATATTTATACAAGTTATATGATCAAAGTATGGAAAATATATTTGCGGATTTAGAACATAAATAATAAGTGTGAAAAAGGTGGAAAAATTCATGGAAACAGTCCACTATTTATAGAAGCTGTGAGCAAGAAACAGCAGGCGGCCCCCCAAGCTAACACGGACGGACCCCTTATCAATAAGGGGGCCGCGAGTACCTATCAGGGGGCCGCCCCTGTAGGACGCTCCCAGTTTTGTCATGATTTCGGGAAAAGTTTTCTAAGGCAAGTTTTTTTTTTATTTTGGGTGAAAAAATCTGATTTCAAATATATATTTAAATTAAAACATTTCTTGTAATTACAATAATATTTTGTCTAATTTGTTTTTGTAAAAAAAGTTTTGTTACATTTATAAAAATGTAAAGTTTAAGACAAAATTATATAACTTTGATCATTTAACAAATTAATCATTTGTTTATACATACCTTAAGTGATTTACGTTGAAATAGAAATTTACGACTAATAACTTGTTTACGTCTAATTTTACGTAGAACGTTTTTACATTTTGTGATTATCAAAACGTAAAGAAGTCGAAAATATAAATAAAGTTTTTAGACATTATTTGTAGTAACAATATCCTCCTTTTTGATGATTACAAAATCTAAACTCATTATATGTAAAAATATATTTAAAAAAGTTTTTAGTGAGTTTTATTCTATTTCTCCCATTTTTTGTATAATCAAAAAGGCTTCGTCGATGCGAAAATACGAAGTCGACGGAATAAACGCTCCCTCTTGATGTGTGCTCCCCGTCGTTTGAAGGCACCAATGAATCGAGCAATGGTGACTTGCTACAAAAACGAGTTAGAAAGCGAGTGCACTATATATTTCTA
This sequence comes from Tanacetum coccineum, assembly GCA_026074375.1. NCBI lineage: Eukaryota > Viridiplantae > Streptophyta > Magnoliopsida > Asterales > Asteraceae > Tanacetum > Tanacetum coccineum. Next base: position 3,846 of record BQNB010104209.1, read on the forward strand.
ACTACGAGTAATGTCACGAAAAATATAACATGGCTAAAATAATAAGCCAAAATAAATAGGCATTATTGTTAACAACTACAGCAATATATATATATATATATATGTAGTGTTCAATGTAGAACCAGTTTTTTGTACAGAACTTACAGAACCAATTATAATCCGTTAGATCATTTCATCAATGGATGAGATGATTTGTGCCATTAATGTAATTATGTGTATCTAAAAGGAATGTCAAGTAAACTTTAATAATTGACTTATGGGTATTAAAGGAAATTCAAATAATTATTTTTCATAAAAACCGTTCCTTCTTTTTAGGTATACACAGACTTTTTCTTCAACTTTATTATAGATCTACAACAATTCTCATTTCTTCTCATCTCTCATCTTTAATCTAAAAACTAATCTGCTCTATTTTTTAAACATAGGTTTATTAATTAATAACGTAATATAATCTTCAAGATACATTAATCTTAAAAAGAAGAAGGATAGTTTACTAAGGGTTAAAGTTATGAGATATGAAAACCAACAAAACCGGAATCACGAGAATCATCAGGATCGATGGTGGTGCCAACGTTCTAATTCCAAGAGGCAACAACAACATCGCAACTACCGACCCCAATCCCCAACCGTAATCATTGGTAATTTCCATGTTATCCTTCTTTTTCTTAATTAAATTTTGATTCGTTTGATAGGACAGTTGTGTTTTGTAGATTATATGTGTCCAACTGGTCTGCTCTCATTCACAGAAACAAAAACATAAATAATAGATGTTAAGGTGCGATCTCGAATCAGATAACGACTACCATAACCATCGTTTCATCATCCACGACGACCAGGTCTAGTGGATTGTGGTTTGTCTTTCTAGTTTGGTGGAGCCGGCGGTATTGGCGGGCAGATCTGATGTATTGGTTCTGTTTTCATTTGAAAATGTAAAAAAAACATCTACCACACCTGATGATACTTGGTGCAAGTAGTAAGTAAGGTGTCATGTTTCATTATTGCAAGATTGGATGTATACCAAACAAGATCTGTTCTGTGAGAGAGAGAGAGAGAGAGAGAGAGAGAGAGAGAGAGATAAATCATTTATAGTTTATAGAAAACTAGGCTTGAAGTACTAGCCAAAAGCGACATAATGCTTAATTAGTTTATAGTTTTTTTCCATACATTAGTTAGACACTTAGACGAGTCATTTTAATGAAAATTATGATCAAATCAAGAGCCTAAAGCTCTATAATGTCCCATCCATTATTTCTTCTTTTACTTTTGTTAAACTAGTTATTTTGTGAAGAATTTGGCTTAACTCGGTAAACTAAAGTTATATAATGTTTCGTCAATGTTATAGTTAACGGATTGTTTAAGCTTCTAATTTGTACATTAAAAACATCTAAACCTCCAGGTTGTTTAGTAGTAGTTTATTAGCAGCAGGTAGTATAACATTTATAAAAGGGTGCATATGTGTTTGAAGGCATTAATAGAAGGGTGCGTATGTGTTTTATGGTGGATAATCAATAAAGGACGGGTGCATATATGTTTTAATGTTGACATAAAAATCAAAGAAATATGGATGCATATATGTTTTAATTTGTGCATGTGTGTCTTTGATAAATTTGTTTAATGGTTGATAAATAAATGCTAATATAGTTGTTTTAAGTGATAGGGGGTTGTTCTTGTTTATAACTTAAAGGTTGATTATGGAGCTTTGGCGATTGAAAGCCCAACTAAGCAAAATATTGGATCCCCACCATTCATTTAACATTTGTCATTTATGAAAGGTACACTACCATTTATTATTTTAGAACTGAAATTATTCAAAACAACTATGTTTGGTTTGCTGTGATTTGTTAGCCTCACTTGCATTACATTTTTTGTTGTAATAATTTCTTGAGAATGGCATATTTATTAGGACAAGACGTTGATTAATAAACCATTTATTGTTTCATTGGTTGATTTATGCAAGTATTTTGCAACAACTTATTCGCTACCTAAGCTGGACATGATTGTGATTTTGCTGTTGGATCCATGGAGAACTATGGCTTAGTTACATACCGAGAGACGGCTTTAGTTTGTGATGACAAGCACTATGCAGCTGCTAACAGAAGGTAATCTAATTTAGATTCAAAATCCCACTTGTATGAATGTCTAATGTTTGCTATATTAAGTTATTGTACTAAGTTAATAATTTTATAGGTGGCAACTATTGTAGCTCATGAAATTGTAATTTAATGGTTTGGCAATCTTGTAACAATGGAGTGGTGGACATATATGTGGTTCAATGAGGGATTTGCTACTCGGGTAATTATTACATATGCGCACTCAATTATGTCTGCTATATCATTGCTAATATTCATTAGTGACTGCTTGTAAAATCAGGTAAGCTATTTTGCTGTCGATGGCTTGTTCCCGGAATGGAAAATATGGATTGTGTTTTTTGGTGCTTTATAAATACGCCTTTGATTGAAGTTTATATGGCCACCGGAAACATACATGTTTTTTGGAAGGCGTGCACCTATGTTCTTATGAATTTGATGAGAGCGCAGCGTGCACATATATTTTTGGAAGGCGTACACATATGTTTAAATTAATTGCACGAGAAAGTAAATAGTGCACACATGTTTTTAAACGACGTTCCCATTTATATTTAACAAGATACTTGTACATGAATTGTATTTTATTTGATATCAAATTTTGTGTATACTATAGGTTTCTTGGTTTGTTATAAACTTTTAGAGGTTACATATGTATGTTTATGTTTTTGGTCATAAATTTTAAAAATCAAATAATATGCTAAAAACATATATGCAATTATCATTTTAAGCAAAGTCTAAACACAAGAAACACATGTAGATTTACTATATTTACATTATTAAGAAAAAACATATATGCACTCGTTTGTTTTTTCTAAAAACATATATACTTAAATAAAATATAAAATAATTTTTTTAATTTTGAAAATTAAGGGTTTTCAAAAAACATTTTTTAATTAAAAAACTCAAAAAAAATCAAAATGTGTTTTGACTAGTATACCCTTTTGAATTAAATAAAAATATTTAATAATACTAAATTCTTATTGGTTTAAAATGGTTCTGTAAGTTTTGTACAAAATAGTGGTTCTGCATTGAACGCTCCCTTATATATATATATATATCCTAGTCACATAACCCGCCCAACGGGCGGGTTCGCTTCTCATTCACAATTAGATCACTACCGCTGCAAAAACCTCGAATATAACCTAACTCTAAGCCGAGTACACAATCATTCTTCTTTGAAAACGAAGCATGGATAGTAAAACCTAAATCTTGTAATTCAAAATCATATGATCGCAATAACCTAAAAAACCTCAAACAAAACCTAAAACTAATCACAATAAAACCTCAAACTCTAAGCCGATTAGACAATCATTCTTCTCTAAAATCGGACATCAACAATAAAACCTAAATCTAGGAATTCAAACTAATTAAAAATCACATCACTGCAATCACCTACAAAACCCTCAAATAAAACCTAAAACTAATCACAATAAAACCTAAATCTACTCGTATTGAATCCTTGTATACGCAACATCAAAATCACATCATTGCAATCACCTACAAAAACCCTCAAATAAAACCTAAACCTAATCACAATAAAACCTAAAACCTAAATCTACACGTATAGTCGTATATAATGTAAACTCGGTTAGAATGTTTGAAGTCGATAAAGAAAGACGAGATGGGATGACTTACATGTGGGATATAAGAAAATCCACATGGTTCATACACTTAAAAAAAGCGTAATGATATGTAGTCCTCTTTGCTCCAATAATTACAGCTTTTAAAAGATATGACCTCTCTATATTAACCTTTATAAACATCCTATCTGCAACAATATACACAAAAAATCAGTTTATGCATCACCTTTTTCCTTCATTTTATCAAGATTTTCACCATCTCTGATGATGTAGCATAGAGAACCAAAGATGTGAAAGAACTTGACTGACGGTTTCCGGGCATTGATGATATGATAAGGTGTTTTCTCATGTCGAGGAATTACAAGTGAACGGTTTTGAGTAAAACATGCTGTTGCAATTGCTTCAGCCCAGAAGAACAGAGGAACTTTAGCGGCGCTTAGCATTGTTCGAGCAGCCTCAACAAGAGTACGGTTCCGTCTTTCGACAACGCCGTTTTGTTCAGGTGTTCGAGCAGTTGACGTTTCGTGTCTAATTCCCTCTTTTGCAAAGTATGCATGAAGAGATTTATTAAGAAATTCCGTGCCTTTGTCAGTTCGAACTGTTGTCACTTGAGCATGAAGTCCTCTTTGGACAAGAGTGAGGAAATCAATGAGAACTCCAGGAGTTTCATCTTTGGACCGCAAGAAGTGAGTCCAAGTATAGCGGGAGAAGTCATCAACAATTACAAGAACATATTTCTTTCCATTAATGCTTTCTACTCGCATTGGACCACATAAGTCCATGTGTAGAAGTTGTAACCGTCTTTTTGAGCTCGGGGTAGTCTTAGAATGAAAAGACTTTCTTTTTGCTTTCCCCAACTCACAAGAAGAACACAGATGATCTTTGACGAATTTCAGCTTTGGAAGGCCATTCACAATATTATTCTTTGAAAGCAAGTTGATGGTGTCGAAGTTTAAATGAGATAGACGACGATGCAATAACCATGCTGAGATGAGGTAGCTTAGCCATTAAGCAAATGGATTGAGAGTTGATGAGTCTTGCGAGAAATGAATACAAATCTGTGCCAGAGAACCTGTGAGAGATCATTCCCTTCAAATCACGGATATAAACATGTAGACTTCGAAAAGCAACTTCCAAATCCGCATCACAGAAATTGACCACGAAGAATAAATTGTTGATTTAGCCCTTCGACGTAATAAACCCTTTTGATAGTTATAGTTCCTTGAAAGGTTCCTAACCAAGAATTGGTGCAATTTGATCGATTTCCAAACTTCACCGTGCCCAGAAATTTCTCCACAAAATTAGTTAGAAGCTTGAGATTTCCGGTCATGTGCTTTGAGCACCCAGAGTCTACGATGAATAGAATTATCTCGACGAGCTGCAAAAGAATTAGAAGACAATGGAGTATTGAGGGTGGGACACAGTTGGAGCACCTAAGGAGTCGTTGTTCCAAAATATTAGCAGTTTCTAGATGCATTTTCCTATGAGGCATACTAACGTTTGGGTTAACCTTTCGTTTTTGAGAATTAGGTTTTCCTTTTGTTCCAGATGGTGTTATACTTAGGATACCACCAACTTTTGGGCAAAAATGTCTTACTAACTTGCTTATATATCTTCCTAGTTATGTTTCTAGATTTCGTGACAGTGGAGTCTGTTGCAACGGTTTTCTTACTGGTTGTTGCAACAGATTGGTTCACATTATGCTTGGGTTCTGTATCCTAAATGCACAGCTATTGGTTTGTGTTCTAGTCCTAGAATTCACGCCATTTATATATATGTTAGATCACACAAATCATGATTGGTCAGTCAGCAAACACTGTCCAACAAAGTAACACAATACAAAAGTTAACATTCGATGGTCTTAGAATTTCAAACTGTCATTACACGCAGAGGTTACAGACGTTTTATTATTTGAAAAACTTAAACTTCTCTACGTTGTGGTCTTCTACTTCTTGCTTCTTCCCATTGACTATTGTAGACATTGATCTATCTTTCAGATGATTTGCTTTAAGCTGTGGTCTGCTAACACTAGTATTGGGAATTACTACTGTTAGAGAATGACACAGTTTGTTTAGGTTTACCTAATGTCTTGATGCAACGAGGTGTTCTAGTATGATTGGGTTTGTGGCACTTTATACATTTCCTGGTGCAATCACATTTGTGTTCCTGACAATTGGCAATTTTTCTGAGCAAAATCTGTGCAGTAGTGACTGGTTTTGAATAATCATTAGACACCATTTTGTGTGGTAAACTGGCTTTGTCTTGAGAAATCTTTCTTTGATGAGAATCTGAAACATAGCTGGTTTACCTAAAATGGATTGTCTTTCATACTTTTAAAAGCTTCTGTTGTCGAATAACAGTTGATTTTTCAAAATATTAGTTTCCACTGGATTTTCCTTTTCATCTTTTCTATGGTTTCTCTAAAACTCAATTATTGCAATTCCTTTGTCTTGTAATTTAGCTGTTACAAGTCGTGAATTTTCATAATACTGTTCACGTTCTTTCAGATTTCACGTTTGACTGGATGTTTTGAAAGATTTGTCTTGTTTTATCTTTTCTTTACAATGTTGTAAATCAAGTTCAAGATTAATCGCATGTTTCTGAAGAGATTCAAAATTCTTTGACATTGTTTTACTCTTTGAAAGCTCTTTTTCAAGACGTTCACACTTTTCCAAGGTTTCTCCGTAATCACATTGCAAAATTCAGTTGAATCATTCTAAGTCTGTGTATATTCCAAGTATCGCTTTCATGTGATCAGCATCAGTAATATTCCTTGAATGCGGTTCGATTTCATTCAAAAACTGTGTTTTTTTTAGTTCCATTTGAGACTTAGATATATCTACCTCATCTTCAAGTGAATTAAATATTTCAAATCAGGCAACCATTTCCTATTCATAAACTAGTGAAATCTTTTCTAATATCCACATTGATTTTACTTAATTTTGGGGCTCACAAAATTTCCTTCTATTGTGTTTTGAATGAAGGATCGATGTTCCAATATATGTTCTTTATGCGATTGTTTGTTGCAACGTTCCACTCCCATCAAAAATGTGCAAACACACTTTTTTATCTTGAAAAGTTCTTTAGAGTTTGACACTTTTATCCCAGGAATGGATTCATCGATTTCGTTTTTCTAACCAAAAGTTGGTTGTTACGAATGGACTCTTGGAGGAAAAATTCATTTAGTAGTAGATGATTGACTCATCGTTGACGTTTTTGGAAAATTGTGTTGCACAGCCGACTTTTCCCGTTGTGGAACGAACCAATCATAAAGATTATTCAACTGAGCATAATCAAACGGTCTGATTAGATCGCTTAATTTTGATCGACGTTCTTTGTCAAGACGAATCATTTCGTCGAACAGGGGTTAACATCAACGTCAAGATTCTCATTGTAGCAACCTATAATCATATCAGACGAGGATTCGCTCTTTTGAGCTTTCTTGAGGAACTCAGGTTTTGCAAAACTCGTTTTACAATTAGATTATGGCATATTCATTGTTTGACAGATTGGCGGTTTTTATACAATATCATTCAAAACCTTGCTTTGTTTTCTAAATCAATTGACTTTATTCAAGTTCTTGTCTTCCACGAGTTTTGTAAAACTTAATCTGAGCCTCTTTTTCTTGTGACACTTATAGGAGCTGGTTTCTTGATGTGCACAAAGACTCCCTTTTTATATCGAAATCGTTTGATTTAAATCAATTTATTTGTTGAGTATATGCATTAGATGATTTTGCAAAATCGATTTTGTATGACATTAAATCCCCTTTAGCTTTTGCACAATCAATTTCCACCTTTGACGCATAATTCACATCCTTATACTTATCAAGTTCCGCTTGGAACTTCTTAAGGTCTTTGAACATCAACTGATTAGTCTTGGACAGTTCATTGTTTGCTTCTTTGAAATGGTTATTTGATGATTCTAAACTTTTATTTTTAGTTTTGAATCTTCAATTTTCACAATTTCAATTTATCAACTAACTCCTTGTTTGATGATTCCAAAAATTTATTTCGGTTTTTGCTGTCATCAATTTCACATTTTAGTTTCTGAATTAAAGAAGCAAGCAAATCACGTTCTTGATCAAGATCATCAGTTTCATCCTGGTCATCCTGAGCTCTATCATAACATATATCCGATGAATCAATAGTGATATTGGTGTCACCTTGTTCCAGCGCCTAGATTATATGCCTTTTCTATGATTTGGTTGCTCAGGATGTTCATTTTCCATGGCAAACACATTATAGTTGTCATTATTGTTTTGTACCTTATGCATTGGCTCATCATCAAAGATTGGTCCAGAATTGTCAACTGAATCTGGAGTAACCTCTTGAAGTTGTGCCATGTACATATAATGTGCTTCCAATTCCTGTTCTTCAGACTCATCATCAGTATCATCCTTCCAATCAGCTTGTTCTGCATTCAACTGAACCCCAGCTTCATCTTGTTTTACACAATAACATCTTTTCCTTGTGGGTAAGCTGCATCCGTTATTCGTTTCGGTTTTCTGACATTCCCTTGAAAATGCCATATTCCTTGAGTTGGTAAACACTGGAATGTCCCAGACTTTTGCTCACGACGGAAGTACATTACATTTTCCCTAGCCCAGCAAACATTAATTGCCTTTGATTATCTTAACCCCAGTTCCTCTGTTAAGTTCGTTGAGAATTATCTTGATTAGTTCGCTGTTTGTGTTTGATGAAGTTCGAAGGTTGTTGTTGGTATGTTTGTAGATCTTTTGAACGAGAGAGAAATTAACGCCATTGAGTTTTTCAATTCTCTTTTACTTTGACCATTTCCTATCTTCAGTAACCGTTAGCTGGTTTGGATATAAGTAGGGAGCAGAAGAGAAGATGTAAACAATTGCTTTTCCTTTGTTTCTGGTAGACTGTTGCTAGCTGGTGGAGGAAGGAATATTGAGTGTTTTGTGTAGGATGGTTTGGAGGATAGGAACTTGTTGTTGAGCAACAAGTGCAAGTGGATTGCAGTACGTGCTAGTATTTCAGTTCGTTTCATTGACTTCATTCTGGTGTTGGCTTCCAGAATTGTCATAAAAGCTTGTGATAGGAGACAGTCTTCAGCATCTTGACTCTTGTTAACAAGAGTCACAAACCTTTGCCATTCTGGTGGTAGTTGAAGTAAGAAAGGACATTGACCTGATGATTAGTAAACATTTACATGATTTTCGGACAAAGCTCATTTCATCTTCTTGTAAAACGTGGTATACGATTCAAGTGATTCACTCTCGTGATGTGAATTTTCCAAACTCCCAAATATAAATTGGTTTCGAGATCTTGGAACACTTAATTGAGTTCCACTGGTTTCAATCCTTTCAATAGGCTTTCCCCCCCCCTTCCCCCCCCCCCCCCCCAACATTTCAACAGATTCGGACAAGCATCAACTGTGGAGTAGATATCGTTATCTATCCCTGTGAGAATGATCTGAACGGCTTCAGCTTCAGCATTCATTTGATCTCCGTATGTCTTGTGGAACATTCTTATAGTTCTCCATATACCTCTCTGTAGTTGTTTCAGAACTACCTTCAGCAACTGGAACTGTCTTCTCAGTCCATTGATACGTGTATGGTGGATTTTGGAGACAATAGTAGATGAGTTCACTGTTAGGTTTGGTGTCAATGTATCTCTTGATTCTGGATTTCCACTAAACATAATTACCCGGTGCTAACATTGGTGGACGATCTTTGCTACCCGCTTCCATGATAGCATTATGAAGAGCATTCGATGATTGAGTTTGCAAATTGATATTTGAATTTGACATTTTGATGAAGTTGTCAATGGATATCGGATCTTAAGTGTTATGAAGTGTTGATTGTATTGTGGTGAGAGAGAATGCAATTAACTCCACGGTATTTTACAACTCTATGATTAAAACCGAGAAGGAAAAAGTTTACTTGTCGGGGTTTTACAAAATCAATAGAAAAACCGTGAAATTAAAATTGACATATTTCGCTTAAGGGATTGCATATTTCGCTTGGTTAAAAGTTACATGGCAAGTAACTATCATATTTCGCTTGTCCATAACATATTTCGCTTGGCAATTAACTTTCATATTTCGCTTGGCAATTAACATATTTCGCTTGGCAATTAACTTTCATATTTTGCTTGGCAATTAACATATTTCGCTTGACAGTTTAACATGTTTCGCTTCGACTGTTTAACATATTTCGCTTGTCTTTAAACCTGCTTTTAACATATTTCGCTTCAAATTAAACCTGCATGTTTCGCTTGGATATCAAACGTACATATTC
>BQNB010104210.1:0-20891 GCA_026074375.1 Tanacetum coccineum
ATTATTGTTTCAATATAATATACTACATGTTTTCTCAATTTTTTTTATTTTTTTATAAAGCTAGCCCGCCCATCCGGGCGGGCTATGAAACTAGTACTACTATATAACGTATTTATAACGTGGGACCCATTAAAAATTAAGATAAGGAGGTGCAATCTTGACCACCCATCTCATTTTTGGGTATAACATCATAAAGTGACATGTGTCACCTTTTTGATTAAAAAATCACATTTATTTTCAAATTGAAATATTTTTTTATCTATTTAATTTTATTTTGATCTAATTTCATTATATTTTTTAAAATTTTATGCTCTTTAATTTAACATTCATTTTGATATATTTTTATAATTTTATTTTATTTTTACATTTTAATGGGTTTATTTTATGTTGATTTATATCTTTTTACAACTTTAATCTTAATTAAATATAGATTTGATACGTTAAAACTATATACTTTCGGAGAGAGTGTTGTCTTTTTACATGCGAGAATGATGATGTTAATATGGTGTTGCGGGAAAGTTACGGGAAACCCAACGAACACATACATTTGTGAAACGAAATTACTAAGCGGGTAGGAAATTAAGTAAAAAGTTGAGTTAGTAAATTTTTTATTGCCGCCGCTATGCGATGGTAACCAACTAGTGTCAAATAATCATCACTAAATGAAAAGAACTTTAGTTCTACTTATAAGCTAAACCTATGTTGTTGAATATATCAAAAACAAAACGTTGTGTTTTTACTTTTATACACTACAACTCTTTTATATATTCGTGGTGTTGTTACGAGCTACAACTAGATTTCTAAACTTTACACACTGGGCAAACAGGCAGACAATGATTTTTATTTTTTATTTTTTTAGAACGGCAAGTTAGTTGTTAGTGATTCGAGCTCACAATGACATTTAATTGGGCATTATGCAAGACTCGAACCTTCGTCTTAGGGGATAAACTCCATTCCTTTTTCCGCTCATGAAGGAAAACCTCTACGGCGAAGCTCGGACTCGAGACCTCTCGCATATGGTAACAACCTCCCCAAGGTTACTTTTGGTGGCCATCTGAGCCAGCCCAGATGGTTGGCGGACAATGATTTTCTTGTTCAAGTTACACGAAAAGCCGTACTAAACGGGATTTCCTCGTAAACCTTTTTCCGATCATTTCCTGACCACCCTCTAGATGTAGTACATCTAATAAGGTTCGTAGGTTTGAATATGCTTTACTTCAATTTTTTCCAAAATGGACATCTCTTTTTTCTAGATATAATAAAAATAACGACAATATCGAATAATTTATACTAGAATATGTTTATATCCAAATTTTTGGTTGTACGTGGTTAAGCTATTTTATCAACTAAAGTTTCAAATTATGATGGTGATACTGATCATGTTTCAAATAGACATATAATATGATAGTTTACTCCAACAATTTCCACAAAGGAACATATTAATAAATTTGATGACAATTATTAAAAATTTAATTTAATTGCACATGGTTAAGCTTCATTATCAGTTAAAGCTTCAAAGCAAGGCAAACTCGATAATGTTTTATAGCTTTTATGTTACAAGATGATATTGTTTTCACATCATCTACATCACAATGTAATACAAATGCTCACTAACCTATGCCAAGTGAATCATTTTAACAACTGAAAATATAAATATTATTACCTGTAATCTTTAAGTTCTTCGAACAGACAGATAGATTGGTCCTTGGTTAAAATAGCAAACATCCTGTATTTTGAGCAGAAATTCCATAATAATAACGAAAACATAAAGAAGACGTGGAGGAAATTAAACAACAATAGACTCATGCTCACATGTTTACCAATGAAAATAAAAGCTTCTCCGCAATATTTTCTCCTTCAATTGATCCTTTCCCAATTTTGTTTAGCTAGTCTGCAGTTAAAAAGTCACGCCACATACAATCATATAACATAGCAGAATATACAATTTAGAGGAAAGTGTGAATACACTAAGAAAAAAATGTACCCCGCATTCGAAACTCTCGTATACAACAGCAACAACCAGGTTTGTGAGAAAGTAAACACCCAGAAGCACAAAAAGAACAAAAAAAAGAGAAGACCATCTTGATGAACTGGAAAGAAGGAAACACGTAAACAAACTTACTGTTGATATAGGTCAAATAGTAATTACAAATATACACTTCATACTCATGAATTTTCAATATTTTTAATTAATGTGTTGCCGTATACAAGGGAGCGTGAAAGGTTAATAAGTATGGCAGTGTTCAGGACAAATATGTACTTTGCCTCCTGCATTCTAAATACATTAAAGATCAAAGTTCATTACTTGAAGATGTATTATACTTGCCAATTTTTGTTTTTGGGTGTACTCACTTTTTTTTACTTATTGTAAGTACTGACTTTTCAAATTTCGAACTTTGTGTGTATTTGTGACGTTTTAAACCCTGTACGTTTTTTCAAAATTTGAATGGGTAAATGAGTCATATTTACATGCCACAAAAAGTGAACAAAATACCCACAAAGTCGGAATTGGAAAAGTTTTAGTACACACAATAAAAAAAAAAAGTTCAATACACACAAATAACAAAATGGCAAGTATGATACATTTTCGCGCAATTACCCCAAAGATCAAGGTTGTCATTTGCAATGAAATGCAACAGTACAACCCTGATTGGTCACCTATCCCTCTAGCACTTAAAAAGTGCTTTAAGATAACATTAAATTCGGAGTACACAAATTATATACTTGGGATATAATGGCACTATTTCTAGCAAAATATGGATCATACGATATATATTAAGTAACTCACTCGTAAGCAGGAATCCAAACGTCTGGATTGTTAGATGTTGTAAATAGAACAAACAGTTGATACAATGTAGCAGGGTAAGAAGAAAAGACGGTAGTTCCTTGTGTTATATTGTAGTTGTATTACACAATACTTACGAATATGTAGTCAATTGGGGGCACAACACGTTAATACACGAGAACAAGTTTTATACTTCACTTTAATAATGCCAAGACTATAAAAGAACAAAACCTGAACCCTAAGGATTCTCCAATTATGTTGCCGGTTTTTGCCTAAGGGGTACAAAGGGTGTTTGTCGTTGTGTATAAGGAGAACAAGGGTAAAGGGGAGTTGTGGTTGAACTAGGACTTGTCTCCTAGTTGATCAAGGCTAGGGATGAAGGGCTATAAATACCCCTCACCCTATAGCTCATTCACACAACTCACAACTTCTGAAATCCTCAACATATATTCGGTTCTCTTTTGTTTCTTTGTTCCACCGATTTCACATACCTTTCTCTAAGGGTTCATTGGTTTCGGTTTGTTACTCCACATCCAAGCTCGAATAAAACCCTCAAGGTTTTTTATTCGTCCTTTCTTGTTCCTACAGCTCGACGTACAAGATTGAACACAATGTTCGTGTGGTTTGGTTCGAAGAAGGAAAAAACGCTTAAAGGGGTTTTCGGGTTGCTGGAAATTCGGTCCCAAGGGTTGTTTATTAATGTTCCCATTACAAACCTAATCCGTTGGATATTGGGTTTTCGCATATCATCTCAAAGGTGCGTTTGGTATTCGATTGATACCAGGGATTTTTGTTTGTGAAGTTAAGTCAGCCACTTAACGTGTTCGTTGAACGTGATGTGGAGCAACCGAGAGGCGATAGTCTTAGTCGCTTAACTCGTTTTTCTGATCAATAACAAAGAATACGCGTTTCTTTTTAACTTCTTGTTATGTTACCATAGTGCTAATACTAGATCCAAATCCGCTGCGTACTCGGAAGTAACTTGGTACATAGATAATAAATCCCAACAGTGCATCACGAGCCAACTCGTTTAGCTTATGGTTACATGTTTTTTTTAATTATACGCCTATTTACATCCTATCATTAAAACATAGTCTATGAACTGCTGCGTTTGATATTTTTATTTATTTTTACTAGAAATATATGACTCAATATTTAGATTCTTGCCATAAGATAAATAAAATAAGTAGATATTGATCTTGAAAACTATTAAAAGTTAATATAGGTTAAAAAGGAAAATTAAAATAGTTAATTTAGCTTACATGATTCCTTTTTAATTATTGCCTATTCCGGCTATAAGACCCACTCAATCACAATATGTGGTGAATGGGGGCAATCTAGGCACTTTAGCAGAAAACCTAGTGAGGACTTATGGATTCTCCATTTGAGGAAGACCTCGCAGAGAACCTCGAGATTTTTACAGTTTACTTGTATCTTAATGACATCTTTTATTTATGAATGGTAGTACAGATTGATTTTAATGTCTAAATTGTTTACACACCTAATTAGATATGCCATATGACTAAAAGATGATGTTAAAGTAGTCTATTAATTTTACACGCCTAATGCATGCTCATAGTGACCAACCATTTGTTTCGTGAAAAACTGTTTTTGTGAAAATTAATAAGACTAAAACCGTTGAAACTTGTTTTTCATGAATTAAAAATAGACGCTATAGGACTCATGGAAATACGGCTCACCCACTAGAACAGACCTATACGAGACGTTTAAGGCGGTTGTTTTAACGTAATTCCCTAAGAAACAAGGTTTTTAATACGCTTCGCGTCTGACCTGTTTCTCCACTTCTTTGCGAGTTCGATTGGAAGTTACCGTAACCATGGTAGTTAAAAAACACTACAGTGTCATTATTAAAAGTTTTTAAAATAAGTGTGACAAAGTTGTTTACATGCTTCTTTGTACATGTTTTGACACATTTATGTGTAATACCCCTAGTAAAATTTAAGTCTATGCCACCTCAAATCGTAGAACACTGCACTTGGTTTTGAGTCTCTTGTCAGACCCTGACCCATACCAACCATGGTGAAATTCGGCCGACTGACAGACCTTTGACGAATTCACTAAGTTCTCGTTTCGGTCGACTTAAATCGAGTCTCCTTGTCAGACCCTGGGACTCGAGGCATAAATGATACTAAACATGCTCTTAACATTATTACATGCCTGACTAATGTTTTGACAAGTATCATAAATCTAAAGTTGCATTAAATTGGGCAATTAACGCTCGACGCTTAACCTCTTGCCCCACTTGTTTTACATCCTGGTCAGACCCTGTGGGTAAAAGGGGACTGCAATTGGATCTTAGCCTTAATTAGTAAATTAATTAGGTAGTTAATTCTATTAAGAATTTAATTATCGAAAATACTAATTGTTTGAACTTTTATTGTAGATGACTACCTCAGTCGGAAACAATTCGGTATTCAGGAGTTTCTTTGAGAAACAAAAACTCACTGGACCCAACTTCATTGATTGGTACAGACAACTACGTTTGGTACTTTCAACTGAAGACAAGGAAAATTACCTTGAGCATCCTATTCCTGTTGCACCAGTTGCACAACCTGGACAACAAGTTCCTCCTGAGGCTCTTGCAGCTCACGCTGCATGGGTTAAAGGGCAAAAGGAAGTTGCCTGTGCTCTGTATTAACCTTGACCTAGATATCCAACGAAATCTAGCTCACATGGCGCTTTATGACATGCTCCAGGAACTAAAACTATGGTATTCCAACAAGCTGAACAGAACATTTACAGACTGTTGAAGAAATTTCACACTTGGCAAGCAAGAGGAAGGTAATCATTAGCTTCCATGTGCTAAAATGAAGGGCTACTTTGACAACTTGGAGCGACTCGTCACCATTGTCAAAACCTTATAGTGAGTCTTATTCTTAGTCCTCTTTATAAGGAGTTTTACCAGCTTCGTGCAGAATTACAATAATGCACGCATGGGTAAATGACCGTGAATGAACTACAGGCCAAGCTTAAGCGCATGAAGTGAATCGTTGCCAAAGAAATATCTAATCCTCACTTCATGCAATACGAGCAGAAGTGGTTCAAAAAAACCAGAAGAATAAACCGCACAAAGCTGGTAAAGGGGGTCAAGGTAAAGGAAAGAACAAGATGGGCTATGCTCATAACAATGTTCCATTTGCTCCTAAACCTAAGACTCCTCCACCACCTAAGAAGGATAACCCAACAAAGGACGCCATTTGTCACCAATGTGGTGAAGTTGGGCACTGGAGAAGGAACTGTCCCGTGTATCTCACCGAGTTGATGAAAAAGAAGAAGCTATCTCAGGGAGCTAGCGCTTCAGGTATTTTCACCATAGAACTCTACTCTTTCCCTAGTAAATCTTGGATTTATGACACTGGTTGTGGTACTCATATTTGTATTACTACTCAGGGTCTACGGGGAAGTAGGAAGCTGAAACCAGGCGCTTTAAGTCTGTACGTGGGCGATGGTCATCGTGCAGCCGTTGAAGCAATTGGAACTTATCATTTAGAGCTCCCTAGTGGATTAGTTATTGTCTTGAACAATTGTCATTATGCTCCCTCTATCACTAGAGGTGTTATTTCAGTTTCGCGTTTGTTTGACGATGGATTTATTAATCGTTTTGATGATAACAATGTTATTTCAGTTTCAAAGGATAATCTAGTTTATTTTATGGCTGTTCCACGGGATGGCATTTTTGAAATTGATATGTCTTGTTCTAATACAAACGATAGTTCTATGTATGCAATTACTAATAAAAGAGCCAAAATTAATTTAGACTCTTCTCTCTTGTGGCACTGTCGTCTTGGACACATTAGCAAGAAACGCATTGAAAAGTTGCAACATGATGGACTTCTCAATTCTATTGACATTGAGTCATTAGGAAAATGTGTTTCATGCTTGTCTGGAAAGATGGCTAGAAAACCCTTTTCACATCAAGTGGAAAGGGCTAAAGATCTACTTGGACTGATACACACCGATGTATGTGGCCCATTTAGAATAGTGTCAAGACAAGGAGCTAGCTACTTCGTCACTTTCACTGACGATTTCAGTCGTTATGGTTATGTTTACTTGCTGAAACATAAACATGAAGTGTTTGAAACCTTTAAGGTATTTCAAAAAGAAGTAGAAAACCAACTCGGGAAGACCATTAAATCACTACGTTCTGATCGTGGAGGTGAATATATGAGTCAAGAGTTTTTAGATCATCTAAAGGAGCATGGGATTATTGCCCATCGCACTCCTCCCTACACGCCTCAAAATAATGGAGTGTCAGAGAGGAGAAATCGAACACTGCTAGACATGGTTCGATCAATGATGAGTCAAACTACTCTACCAAAGTCCTTTTGGGATTATGCCCTTGAGACTGCTGCACGCATTCTCAACATGGTTCCAACTAAGAAGGTTGACAAGACACCATATGAAATATGGCATGGGCAAGCCCCTAAGCTGTCTTACTTAAAAGTCTGGGGTTGTGAGGCACTTGTTAAGCGTGATACACTTACCAAACCTGACAAACTTGATCCTAGATCTTTTAGGTGTATCTTCGTAGGATACCCAAAGGAAACAATAGGATATTCTTTCTACAACCCATCTGAGAACAAAGTTTTTGTTGCTCGGAATGCTGAGTTCTTTGAGAATGATCTTATAGATCTGAAAGCAAGTGGGAGTGTGGAAGATCTTGAACTAATTCAAGAAGAAGATACAAATCCTTCTAAAGACACTAGCTTAGATCATGTAGAGGATGATCAAGAAATTGATGAACCTCAAAGTGATATCAATCCCATTCGTAGGTCCACAAGGACACGCCGTCCCACAGATCGATTGTGTTTATACATCGATACTGAGGAACATGAGTTAGGAGATCTCGGTGAACCCGCTAACTATAGAGCTGCATTGCTGGATCCTGAATCCAAGAAATGGCTTGATGCGATGAATGTGGAAATGCAATCCATGAAAGACAATGATGTATGGGTCTTAGTTGAGCTTCCTCCCAATGCTAGAACCGTTGGTAGCAAGTGGCTTTTCAAGAAAAAGACTGACATGGATGGTGCAGTATACATCTTTAAAGCTCGTCTTGTAGCAAAGGGCTTTACTCAAACCTACGGGGTTGATTATGAAGAAACCTTTTCTCCTGTTGCAGACATTAGAGCTATAAGGATTCTCATAGCTATAGCCGCGTACTATGACTATGAGATATGGCAAATGGATGTCAAAACTGCCTTCCTCAATGGACATCTTTCCGAAGAAGTCTATATGGAGCAACCTGAGGGTTTTGTGAATCCAAAATATCCTAACCATGTATGCAAGCTCAAGCGCTCCATTTATGGACTTAAGTAAGCATCTAGGCAATGGAATAAGCAATTTGATGATGAAATCAAGAAATTCGGTTTCGCTCAAAATCGTGATGAGCCATGTGTATACCAAAAAGCTAGTGGGAGTTATGTCACTATCCTAATTCTATATGTCGATGACATATTACTCATGGGAAACAACATTCCAATGTTACAAAATATAAAATCCTATCTTGGAAGAAGTTTTGCTATGAAAGATTTAGGGGATGCTGCATATATTCTTGGAATCAAGATCTACCATGATAGGTCAAAGCGGTTAATTGGTTTATGTCAAAGTGCTTACATTGAGAAAATCTTGAAAAGATATTATATGGAAAATTCCAAACGTGGAACGATCCCAATGCAAGAAAAGCTTAAATTAAGTAAGTCATAAGGTGCTTCAACACCTGCTGAGAAACAGCGTATGCAAAATGTTCCTTACGCTTCGGCTATAGGATCAATTATGTATGCTATGAGATGTACTCGTCCTGATGTTGCGTTCGCACAGAACATAACAAGCCAATTTCAACAGAATCCAAGTGAAGAGCATTGGACTGCTGTTAAAAATATTCTTAAGTATCTTCGCAATACTAAGGATATGTTTCTGGTATATGGATGTAATATGGAATGAGAGCTCAGAGTTTCTTGCTACACTGATGTTGGATATCTGACGGATGCTGACGATCTAAAGTCGCAGACAGGATATGTGTTCGTTCTAAATGGAGGTGTTGTTAACTAGAAAAGTACAAAACAAAGTATTTTTGCAACCTCTTCTACAGATGCTAAATATATCGCTTCTTTTGATGTATCAAAGGAGGTTGTATGGATTCGTAAATTCATTTCTGGGCTTGGTATTGTTCCCACAATTGAAGAACCTATAAGTATGTATTGTGATAATACTAGAGCCATAGCTATAGCGAAAGATGATGGAGTCACTAAAGGTGCAAGACATTTTCGCGCAAAAGTTCACTATCTTCGCGAGACCATTAAATTGGGTGATGTAAAGATAGAAAAAGTTGACACAAATGATAATTTAGTCGACCCTTTCACAAAGGCCTTAGCATTTACTAAGCATTCTGAATTGACTAGAAATATAGGAATGTTGCCAGCTAGTAGTTTCATGTAACTCTGTGTTATGATTAGTATTTGGATAATTTGGAATTGTAAGACAGTTTTATTTTTTAATGAATAAAGATACTTGGAATTTGTTTTCATTCATATAATAACTGTTATTCTATATTTGCATGTTTAATCCATGAATGATTTATCATTCTAAATATGTCCATTGTCAGTTAACAATATGGGAATATTGTTATGTAAGGCAAATGTGAGTGTTGGTTATATTTTTTGAATATATGGATTGTTCCCGCCAAACTCATATGTATTCACAAGGGATACATATTGGATACCCTAACCTTTGATCATTTACTTTTGGATCCATGTCATGGGTAAAATGTCAAAAATGGTTTAAAAATTATCCTTAGAGTTGAGATGCAAGCAAGTTCTATATGTGTGGATATCACTTTGTGATTATAGCCAAACGCTATCCTGAAATATGGTAGTTATAAAAGCCATTTTTCAGAGTGTATGTGAAGCAGCATCCACAACACTTGTAGTCAACAAAAGATTTGTTCCTCCACTTGATATGTGCAGAAAGATACCATTAGGCACTCTCTAGATTTAATCAGATAAATGAATGGCCGTTACCAAAGGGTAATGCAAGATGATTCTTGATTACATTTGGTATATCTAAATTATTTTTATAACGAGAAACATAATGTTAAACTATATGGAATGACTTAGGATCCATATACATGGTTTAACGGTGTCAAAGGGATGATTATAAAGCAAGAAATTTATAACCATTAATAGCAAAGATTGTTCTTGAAACTTTATCTCAAATATTTCTAATTTAAAAGTAATTATGTGGGTTGCTAGACTTTGCCAATTATGAGTGTAAGTGTTAAGTGCTACTCCAACTCCCAAGTGGGGGTTGTTGGGTTATGGTAGTCGGTTAGCATGAGATACATTAGAAATATGTGAGCCTATTGGGGGCACACAAGTTAATACACGAAGAATATGTTAATACTTCACGATACAAACCAAAGGACTAAAACCGATTAAAACATAAACTTGTTGATGTCTTAAAGCTGGAAATCGATGGAAGGTTCCCTCAAGATTCCAGGTTTTGGTTTTGGAATATCTTAAGGGATATAGAACCGGTTTTAGATAAACAAGAGGAGGAAGCGTGTTGTGGTTAGACTAGGACTTGTTTCCTAGGTTTATCCCAACTAGGGTTTTAAGGCTATATATACTCCTTATCCTAGAATCAAAAACACACGCATACACATTCCTTCAACTTAAGAAAATAGTTTATGCTTCCTTGTTTCTTTCCAGCCGAGTTCGCAAAAACCCAACTAGGGTTATTAGGTTTTCGGTTTTAGTTCTACACCAAATTCGGTTAAACCATTAAGGTTTTAATCGAATCATACTTGTTCTTCCAAGCTAGACGTACAGGTTTTCCAACATTGGTTGTTTTGCTCCTCTCCTGGTTCAAAGGCTAAAATCCCAACTAGGGTTTCGAATTTTTGATTTTTTGTGCTAAGGATTTTCGGTGTATTAGGGTTTTGTATTAACCCTAATTTGGTGAATCTGATTTAGGTACTAATCTAAAAGGGTGTGTTTGGTATTCGGTCTTGTAACAAGGGTTGTTTGTTCATGAAGTTAAGTCTAGACAACTTAACGTATTTAGTTGACGTGATTGTGTGAGCAATCGTAAAGGTGATTTACTTTAGTCACTTTACTAGTTTCAAGATCAATTTGCTGAGAGGTACGTTTTCTATCTCCTTCTTATTTACGTGCTAATCATATGCTATTAACTAGATCTAATCCGCTGCGCACTCGTAGCTAAACTGGTTACCTAGATTGTTAAATCCCAACACCTAACTCATGATATATGTGATTTCATTCTACATTTTGTTTGTATTATCCTCTGGTGTTGGATCTATAAATCGAGTTTCATTTTTTAAGGTACAACTCAACAATGCTTTTGGCTGCAATCAATGAACATAATCAAGTCAAGGCAAGTATTATTACACACTTTTTTTCTTATGCTATACTCATTGTAAATTTATTTTTAAGATGTTGAGCAAGCTTTAACAAGTTAAACTTACAATTATTGTAGTTAAACATGAACTTTAATCCATTAATGAAACATATATATCATTAGGTAACAATAGGGCATGGTTAATAAGATGCTGAAATAGGCTATCCAAACAGCCTATAGTTAAACACATTATTTAAAGAGGTTGAAATGATCATGTCAAGGTATATTAGTGGCTGAAATAGGTTATCCAAACAACCCCTAATTACAACAGGTTATGGTTAATTAGCTACTAAAATAAGCTATCAAAACATTCCCTAACAGCAACATGTCAAGGTTAAGTAGCTGTTAAACTAAGCTTTCCAAACAATCCATAATAAGCACGTTTTAATGGTAATCGGTTGTTGCAATCAGCTATCCAAACAACCCTTAACCTATAGTATATTTGACCTGGTGAGTTAAAATTTAACTGCTAATGTTTATTATTTTGAGATTAGATTTCTACTAATGTTCCCCTATATTATCTAATTTTTTTAATTAAAGTAAATTAGTATATATATGACATTCATCTAAATGTTAGAGCCACCACATATAAATAGCAATGAAGGCAACATGTATTCAATAGAGAACTCTTTTGTTATTGAAATTTTATTTGCGCAACATGGTAGAACTCATTTGGTATTGAAATACGATGACTAAAAGCCTCTAAGATATTGTTTTTGGAAAAGACTAGTTCTTATAAGTTTACCCAAACACTTCCTTATTCCAAACACTGTCTTTTGCATTATATATGCATGTTTGAAAAAAAACCAAGATTGTAATAACGTGTAACTGCAACAAGACAATCCTACTGCTACATATCCTCTACCGAAAACTAACAAAGGTACTTCTTTAAAGGTATGCTCTTTATCGTTTTAGCGCAATAGAGATTTGTAATCTGCTTTTTTTGTTTTTCTAATAGAGACCTTATAAAGATCAGCAAATGCTATTTTAACCAACATTTCCAAGAGTTAAAAACATGATGATTAATGATAAATTACCCGACCACAAATAATGAATAACCATCCATATGTAAGCTTTGAAGTGCAATATCATGGTTCTGTATTATGATTTTGGCCTCCTTTAATATGTGTTTAGTATTGGAAAGTCGAACAGATACAGATCAAAGCCTGTCTAGCATTAGACCAGCTGACCAAATTTGCTTTACATAGTTTGTTTTTTTGTATTATGTATTCTTATACAGTTCTACTCATAATATATTAATTTAGTCTTATATATTTGTTTAATTGTGATATTAATAGTAGTCTTTGGCCAACCACATATCACATATGCATCTTTGATCTCAATAAAATAATGACTCTAAAGAATCTGTCAAGATCATTATTTGAATCAATGCCTAAATTGACACTCTGACTCTGGACATTCACTACGAAAATTTTTGTACATACTTTTAGAATTTTAATAGCAATCTAAAATCTTAATGATATTTTGATTGTTATTTAACATGGTGCAGCTCTTATCGGAGGAGTAGCATTCACGCTCACAAACCCTAATCTTGATTGCCTTACTCATAGATATGAGATATCCAAATTTAGCCTTATTGGTATATTCCTCATATCAGGTACTTAAGAAGCTACCTTCTTTTACATTCTTAATGTACAATATATCAACTTGATTATATACACTGGCATTATCTTTAGATAACACCTACGTTATTAATTTGTCAATGAACTAAACAAAATGTGCATAACCAAATAGATTCAAAATTGACTATATTTGACCTATTCAGTAAGACAAGTTATAGAGGGTAAAATGGGTTTAAAAGTCCTATGTATAATTATAGATAAAAAGAGTCGTTGGAAGGTGAATGTTATTTAAGAATGAGTTACGCAGTCTGACGAGTATAGGATTTCATGTGGTGTTCGGGTTTATTTTTTGGAACAGCAGATTTATTAAAACACAAAACTAGCAAGACGCTAGAATTACAACTCACAAGATACGGATATTGATCCATTCGTTCCAACAGGAACGAGGCTTTACCCTAAAATTATACACCAATAATAAGAACATAGAAAACGACCATATCAAAGATAACCGCCATGGATGGATTTTTATACTCGAAACAGCAACTATATTGCGAAAGGACCAGATCGACCACCATAACAAATAAAAAAACTCCTCGAGCAACCACCTTAAGCTTGAGCCGTAAGCCGCAGACAAGATCAACCAAATTAACCATTCCTCGTATGAATTAACATCCACGTAATCTATATTCCACCAAGAAGAAATCTTACGAACCACATGCCTTACCAAGTTACATTGAAAGAACAAGTGACTAGAGGATTCAACCTCGCTGTCACATATAGGACATGACAAGGATTGAATATCCATACCGCGACGAGAAATATTAAGTCCGTAGGAAGTGCATCCATCTTGATCTTCCAGGCAGTCACATCACCTTAATGGGCACATACTTCACCCAACGAGTTCTAGACCTACCTCCCGGAGATCTATTCTCAAGTCAATCACCTTTCGAAAAAGAGTCCACAGAAAAGTTCTCCTGAATAGATAGAGACCATACGTACATGTCATTCTTCGGAGTAAGAGAAATCGAATTAACCATGTCGAACAACGCTTCATATTGAACTTGCTCGATGCCACCCCTAGCTTTCCGACGAAACGAACTGTCCAACCTGAAATCCTTCAATTTATCACCCACTGACACCTTTTTATTAGTCTCTAAAACGTATAAACGTGGGAAAATGTCTTTGAGCACAGACCCTTCCAGCCATCTATCCTCCCAGAAAGTAGTCGATTCCCCATTACCCATATTAAGCTGCAAATACTCAAAGAAATTAACCCCTTGTTGTTTCAAAACTTCAACTTCCCGCACTATACTAGTCCAGCAAGACGAAGCTCCAGAATTAATGGCCTTACCCACTTTCCCGTCCACACCATGAATCGCCTTTATGACTCTCGCCCATAAAGAGGTTTTCTGAGCATAGAATTTCCACACCCATTTAAACAATAAGCCCCTATTCAAAGCGTACAAACTGGATACTCCGAGACCTCCTTTTTCTTTCGACGTCAATACATTACTCCACTTAACCCACGAAGCTTTATTACTTCCAAGATCATGACCTTTGAAGAAACGACTCGGAATAGAAACAAGGACTTTGAAAAAACACTAGAAGGAACTTTGAATATCCGACATAAGTGAAAAAATAGGCATAATCCTAAAACCGACTTAAGGAGATGTCAATCTACCCACTCAAATAGATATGTATTTCATTTTCCATCTCGATAAACGGGACGTCACTTTCTCAACTACCTCATCCCAAGCATGAACCCGCGACATAGAACCCCCGACTTTCGTACCTAAGTAAGAAAAAGGAGTATTAAGGATAAGACATCCGAGCTTAGAGGCCGCTTGCTTAACCTTCACGTCCTCCACATGAATTCCCAGAATCTTACTTTTACTCATATTAATCTTCAAACCCGAAGCTCTATGAAAGCATTCCAATGCATGAACAAGAGTATTAATATTAGAGTCGCAACCAATACCAACAAACATCACATCATCCGCATAGAATACATGAGATAAATTTAACCGAAGAACATAGCTTAATTCTCGTAGACCATACCCCCGCATCGACCACCGGGTCGTTGAAATGAAATGTACACTTTCCATAATAAGATAAATAAGGACAGGAGATAGCAGATCTCCTAGCTGAGACCTGTTAAAAAATTGAAATTCTTCCTCCGTTAGGCTACCGTGTTTACAATAATGGAACCACTGAACGATCGTGAAGCAGTCTTTGAATCCACAACCGCCACTTGTTCTACCACATCCGACCGAAACTTATGTAAGACATCGTCCCAGAAAATCCCACCGGAACCGTATCATACGCTATTCTCCAAATCCACTTTAAAGAATAAACGCTTGTTTTTCTAGTTTTACACCAATGCAATAACCTCATTAAGGATGAACGGGTCCTCCAAAGATTTGTCCTCTGCCCGCAATAATCGCAGATTGCACGTTCATTCACAATGTCATCGTAAAACCCAACGACGTGATTCGCAGGAGGATTTTTGGTTCGACAATCTTGTATAAAACTATCCGATTAGACTAATTGAGAGCCTAAAATGATTTCATCACCAGTTTTGCAACAGGAATTTTTGGAATCAATCATAAACGCCGAATTACAGCCAATGGGAAGATTATTACTGGATGAAAAAATATTTAACTGCCTTAAATACCTCGTTATCAATCGTTGGCCAAAAGTGACGATAAAAACCAAACGAGAATCCATCCGGGCCGGGGGACTTGTCCGTCCCACAGTCCCACACCGCCCTCTTCACCTCCTCCATAGACACCATACGTTCTAAATCATCCTTTTGTTCGTTCGATAAGGATCTCGAAAAACACATATCAATACGAACTCGGTCATCTTTAGGCTCATCAAATCTATCTCGGAAATGCTGAAAAAACTGTTTTTTAACTCTAGACGGCTCTTCGATCCACTTACCATCCATCATGACACCCCGAATATTCTATTGACTACGCTTCTTGTTAATCATCCTGTGAAAAAATCGAACATTTTCGTCTCCTTCTACGGACCATTTGATTTTGGCCTTCTAAGCCGCTTCCGTTGCCTGGATTTGATTAAGATTTTGAATCGAATTCAGGACCTCCAGTCTTCTAGGAACAGTGTCGTCCGTAGCGTTACCATTATCAATGACCTCGTCCAATTTCGCTAGCTCCCCTATAAGCCTAGTGATCTCGGCCTTTGTACTGTTTCTATTCGTACTAAGCCATCCCCGAATCCTTACTTTGAGAAATTTCAATTTATACATCAAATTTCGCATAGCATTAGACTTATCACCAGGAGTATTCCTCCAAATATCGATCACAAAATTATCAAACCCGTCCAATGCCAACCAGTGATGATAGAAACGAAAAGGAATCGGCCCGTAATCATATGTAGACTCACGAAATAGAATGGGACGATGATCCGATAAATATCGCTCCAATGTAATAGCATTAATATTGGGGCAAGTATTCATCAGACCATCCGAGATAAGGAACCTATCAATTTTGCTCATCTTAGTAGCTGATTTATGGCTCCATGTAAAAGCACTTCCTCCTAGAGGAACCTCAACAAGGCCCGCATTAGCAATAAAGGAATTAAACACATCCGCCCCACGAACATTAAAAACCGAACCAAACCTGTCCGATTTAAACCTCACCTCATTGAAATCGCCCATCATTACTACCTCACCATCCCACTGACTAGAAACATAAAGAGTTAAATTAATCCTAAAGCAGAAGCGTTTATTATCACGCAAATCCTGAGGAGCATACACGACAACAATAAGGAGATTAACGTTAGTCTTCAACCACACGCCCCGAATAATGACAAAGTAGTCAGAAACAGTTACGTTGTTTTTACGAAAGGAATTTCCATATGCCCACCACAAAGGTACAATACACAAACACCACCCCCCGACCCCCAGATCCCTTCCGCGTTTCCCGAAACACATAGCTACCATATCAAACTCCACCAAATACCCCAACATAATTTACACACTAAGACAAACAATACGCATCCATCTAATGTTTCTGAAGAGCTAAAAAATTAACTCAATCAGACACACTCTACTCCTTGACCCAATCTTTTATTGGCCTTTTGGAGCTAAGGCCATTGATCATCAATGATAAGAAATTCATCGAAAAACCCCAGCCGCTCCTTGTGATTCAATTATCTCGGTCATATTATTCATACAACCCTCCATGTTATATCCCATAGTACGGACCCACCTTAACTAATTCCTCCAATAAGTCATAAAAATAGAACCTCCTGTTTCCGGTGCCGCAGATCTTTTGAATTTTCCTGAACAAGCAGACACTGAATCCTGAGTATTAGAGCCTTTCACATCATGAATATCTTTCTGTTCATCCAGAATCTCAACATCATTCCCCTGTTTTAAATTCTCCACATTGGTACTCCTAACATTCTCCTCGCTTAAATTAAATTCTCTATTTTCAGCTTCCGGTGTGAACCCCGGAGGGTATTTAATACTTTGTTCGTCTTCAGTTCCATTAACATACACAATCATCTTTATATTTAATAAGCAACGAGTAAAAGCCGAATGGATCCTCTGAATGATTTTTCTTCTGACCAGAAGATTCGTCGAACAGTGTCTCGGCCACCTCATTCACATCATTATCCTCCCCACAGCTATGCTCATCATGACCTAAATGTTCATGATCGTTAATTCCCTCTTCTGACTGGCTTTCATCATCCGAATCATCCAAAAACTCCGGAACCCATCCCGGAACTTCTTTAGCACGAATCCAACACACCTTACCCCGGTAAACTATTTTGAAATTCTCAAATATATTCGAACGAAGTTTCGTGTAGATACACAATCTCTTGGAGTGGAAATACAAATCTTCTTGATCATCAAAGTCCAAAAGTTCTCCCCACTTGGCGGCAATCCTATTAAAAGTATTCCCCGACCAAACTTTAAAAGGGATACCTTCAACTTCTACCCACACGATTCTACCTTCAGGCATAAAATCGTTAGACGCTTGCCTCAACACCGAGAACCATGAAACCGCCCCAGTATTATCTCTAAATAAGTCTTTAGACTTAACTGATTCAAACTCAAGTATGATCCATAACTCTCCCATGTAGCGAATTGTCAAATCATCGAAACCTTCATTAATAAGCGCTTTTTTGAGATTAGATAAGGAGGCCACTTCTTTCACCCTGCAAAATAAGGACTTAGACAAATCTTTGGAATAAAGACAATCATCATCTAACACGATCGTTGTAGAAGATTCACTCTCCTTAAATTCAGACCTATTCTTGGCTGATAACACATCAATAAATGATTTACCGTTCTCTATGGAGCCAACACCCTTTCTAGGAGAAAAGGCCCCATTCCTGTTATTCCCACCATCCTTTTTAACATGTTCAGGCTTACCACTCTTAGGATTCCCATTCGCAGGAGCCCTATTAAATCTCGTAATATTAGCATGAAGTTTAATACGGCCCACCCAAATCGTACACAAATTACTGACCAACCTCTCCACATTAAAGACATTGATAAACCGAACAAAACCAAATCTTTTACCTTCTCTGGACCTCTTCAAAGGAATGAAACTGTCCACAACATGACCATATACCTTGCATGAATGGAAAAGATCTTTGGCGGTAAACGATTCTGGAAAATTTGTAACAAAAATCGATGTAGAAATCTTAGATACATCATCTTCATTTGATCTAAAACTTCCCATAATAATAAGCACCGATTGGTTTAAAATAGATGAAATTGATCTTAGATGAAATTGATTTGTAAATTAGATGAAAAATATTTAGATAAAAGGGAGATCAATAAAATTGAAAATAGGATTGGGTTTTTGTTTAATTTGAATTTTTGTTCTTGATAAAACTTATGCTTTATAAGCTTCAAATACTTCATTGGATATACGTGTTAAAATATACTGGTCATTTTGTGTACTTTTTTTTCTTTTTTCGAACGGCAGATTTTATTAAAACACTAGCAAGAAGCTAAAAGAAATTACAAAATAACAAAATTAGGGTTTTGTTACCAAGTAACCCAATTAAGATTACACTTAGAACGACTAGAGCACCACATATAAGAAAATTAAACTACATCATCGAATAAGACAGCCCGCCTTGGTTGAGAATTTCCAAAAAGCAATTGATTTCTGAAGCGCCAAATTAACCACCACATCGCGTAACAAATACCTTAAAGGAACACTTTCAATTGCTTATGTAAACGAAGATGAACAATCCAGTGGAGCCACTCGTTGTAGGAGTTAAAAGCCACGTCTTTAAAATCCCACCAAATCAAAAAATTTCTTCAAATTTGACGAGCCAAGGGAAAAACGAAAAAAAATATGAGAAGTGGATTCCACAGCCGAATTATAAAGAGGACAGAAAATTGATGGAATATCAATACCTCTTAGCGAAAAATTAACTCTAGTAGGTAATTTATCCAAGCAAACCCTCCAAGCATGAACATTTACCTTATGGGAACGACCTTTAAAGCATCTATTAAACTTCACTTTCCGCAAGATTCTCCATTATCGATTAGGGTGCGAGTGGATTTAACCGAAAACTCTTGTGAGCCTTCTAAAGACCAGCACCATCTATCTGACATATTTGGGAGCACGAGATCAGCAGCTTTTGAGCAAAGTAAATCATAATGATCCTGCTCGACACCACCTCTAGGCATCCTGCGAAAAGAGTGAGACAAAGAGGTATGACCCATTTTCTCAGCCACGCTTATAGATTTACACGTCTCTAAAGCATATAATCTTTTATAAAGAACTTTCAAAACAACCTCTCCTAACCAAGAATCATCTCAAAAAGAAGTATTCTCACCGTTCCCAACTTTTTTTTGAATGTATTCCATAAGATTATGATTAAGGATATTTGAGTAATTCTCTTTCTTTACCCTTTTAACTGATAGCTTTACAATTAGTTGATGAATTTTGTTATCTATGTTTAATTTAGGTGTAGTGCGTGATAAGATTCTTCACTTTTTAAAATACCATAGATTGTCAGAATGGAGAGAAGTAAAGTGGGAAGCGGCTCAACATACTCTTCATCAATTTACGACACCGAGCATGTTGAGCTAACTCTTTTTGGTGTTTTCAACATAAAAAATAATTGTTGCTGCTGTCGAACCAGAGGTATTCACAGAAATAATAGAAAACAGTGAACAATTTTAAACATGATTGAGCTATGGGCGAGTGTACCCTTATGCGAACTCGGGAACCTGTGTGCCTTTCTTTTAGATACAATTCAGATTTCAACCTTCTAACATATGAATTCTTTTTTTATTAGTGGTGCATTTGTATCTTTAACTTTACAAGTCAGTATGTGTCAATCAGTTAATAGGCAACAAGTGGATGCTGAGGTTTCTTATGTTGTTTTCTTACGACACAGATTGTTCAGCAGTCACTATTTGTTGTAAAGATAAGCCTAAACTCTTCATAACGTTGTGCAAGCATCTATTATAAATTAACGTAAAACCAACGAAGTTAATTCTAAGTTATAAAACATTCATGATGTTTTTTCACTGCAACAAGCAAAACAACACTGAACAACTATGTGTTGTAAATGATAACATTAAACAGAAATCCGGCGAAGTTATTTTAATGATAGGCAATGGTTGGAACAACCAAAATAGTATCGAACAACTATCAAAATGTAAATGTTTCTTCGAAGAAAACCTTTAAGCTCCTCGCCCAACGGGCGGGCCTTGAAACTAGTAATAGTATGTAAGTAGGAATTTCGAGGTATTATATATATCGACACACTAGATTGATGAATTTATGCATACATTATAATATTCATATGCTATTGAGTAAGAACAATGACGAGCGTGTTTAAGATTATCTCATCTCCTATATGACAATTCACATGTTTAGCAATCTATACTACTATATAAAGTGTTTAGGACATCTAAATTTAGAAGTCTTAGAAATTTTAAGTAATCAAAACATTTCTTGTTTGGGAAAGATTTGTGATAATTTTACTATATACTCCAAACATAAATATATAATTAAATGTTATGTTATAAATGAATATTTAATGTCTTTCATAAATTATATCCATTTCGTAACTGC
>BQNB010104211.1:0-23866 GCA_026074375.1 Tanacetum coccineum
CTTGTCTTTTTGATTTTATTTCTATCCAATTTAGCTTAATAGGTTAGGCTTAAGTTACTAGTAGCTTATTTGTCTTTGTAACTAGCTTATTTTGTAGCTTGTAGAGTGTTATAAAAAGTTCAAAAAGTAAAAAAAAAAGTAGTTAAGCATTTCTGTTTTAAAAAACCTTTTCAGCTTATTTTTCAGCTTTTACAAAAGTTTTTTTCACAAAATTTCTTTGTTTTTAGCTTTTCTACATTTTTGCTTTTAAGTTTTTCAAAAATAATTTTTTTTTGCAAAAAGCTAGGCATGGGACTCGAACCCACGACCTAGCCTTTACACACTCTCATACTTAACCATTGTGCTACATTAGCTCATTCGTGAGTGTTTGTTTCCATTTTTCTCTTATACACTTTTTGGTATCTTAGCGTATATAAAAGCTGTAGCTTATTAGGAGTTTTTCCTAGCTTATTAGATAAGCTGGGCACTTGCTTCTATTTTTCCTTTGTTCTTTTCATCATTTAGGACTTTTTGTGATTTTTCTGGAATTTTCTCATTAATAGTTTAATTTTTATCATTTTTCTTAGTTTAAATTTTTAGAAAATCCATAAAAAATAGAAAAATAATTTTATTTTTCTTAAAATTTTCCTTTGTCTTAATTTAGGTTTAGATATTAAATTTGCATTCGTAGGATTTAAATTTAGTTTAATTGCTTAATTGTTGCGCTTGTTTAAATTCCCGTTATTCGTTTTGTAATTTAATTGCTTTCCCGTATTTGTTTTACTTATTTTTCATTCGTAGAAATAGATAACCAATCCAATCTTTGAACCTATTCAAATAATTATCTAAATTCAAACGTGGTTTCAATTTCATAAATCATTGGGGAATTACGACCCGGGAATCATATTTCCCGGTTAATATACGTATAATATTATACTTATATTTGAGTGAATTTTCCTTAAGAGTCACTTTTGGAATTTTCTTAAAGATCTCTTATAAGTATATTATCTTACACGTATAGAATTGCTATTTCAATCTTTGGCGCCGCTGCCGGGGATTTGTGATTAAAATTCTTTCGTTTGGATTTGTCGATCGTGATTTGAAGAACCTTTCGTTTTCGAAAGTTACGCTTTTATAAAAATAAAAAAATATATATAAAAAAAAGTAAAAAAAAATATAAAAAGTAAAAAATATTTTTCTTTTCTTTTATTAGTATAATTATCATATAAAAAAAATCAAAAATATAAAAAAATTATCCATAAAAAAAATATAAAAATAAACAAAGTTGGTAAAAGAACACCAACAAATAATACCTTCCATTGAGGTATTATCCATCAATAAGTTCCCAAACCAAAGATTTAAAAACTTATCATTTGTGTATTTTACGAGGAACGGCTCACCTTAAAAAATAATTTTTTAAGAGCTACCGTGAAGTAAATTTGATTATTTGGTTTAAGTTGTCTTCTCGTTATCCGTTAAAATAGATTGTTAATAAATTGAAAAATCCAAAAAAAAAAATTAGTATAAATTTTCTTTTTCTATTTTGTGCATGCGCACTCGTTCTCAAACCCGCATCCGTAACCATAACCATCAACAACAAGCCCCACCGGCTGTTGTAGAACCGTTTAATTTAGAAGAACCTTTTGATAATCCTCCCCTAGTTTCGATGGCCGATAACCGGGCTATGGCGGAGTTGCTCCAAGCACCCACTGAGGGGTACGAGGATGCAATCATAATTCTCGAAATCAATGCTAATTTTGAGTTAAAGCATGGTTTGATCAATCTTGTTCAAAACAAGCAGTTTTTCGGACATGATAAAGAGGATCCACATGCTCACATCCGTTATTTCAATAAGATCACCTCAACAATGAGATTCCCGGACATCCCGAGCACGTCAATTAAGCTTATGCTTTTTTCATTTTCTCTCGAAGGTTCAGCCCAGATTTGGCTAGAGAAAGAACCTCCTCGATCAATTTTGACATGGGATGATCTTGTTTCAAAATTCATTAATCAATTAT
Source organism: Tanacetum coccineum (assembly GCA_026074375.1). Lineage (NCBI taxonomy): Eukaryota > Viridiplantae > Streptophyta > Magnoliopsida > Asterales > Asteraceae > Tanacetum > Tanacetum coccineum. The sequence continues at coordinate 1,998 of BQNB010104211.1, forward strand.
TTCCTCCTTCAAAAATGACAAATCTTCGAAACGAAATCACGAGATTTCAACAAAGATTTGACGAATCGTTTTATGAGGCTTGGGATCGATTTAATGATCTTCTTCGAGCATGCCCACATCACGGATTTTCAGAATTACATCAACTAGATACTTTTTACAATGCTTTGAATGCTAATGATCAAGATTCGTTAAATTCTGCCGCGGGTGGAATTTTTTTGGATAAGATGCCTCGTGAATGCTTTAAAATTATCGAGAGTAAATCCAAGGTTCGTAATTCACGAAACAAGGCAGTTCGATTGATAAAGTGAGTTCGAATTCATCTATCCCCGGAATTTCACCCGATGTTGCTGCTTTTACAACCGAAGCTTGTCAATGAACTTTAAGTATATGATTAAGACTATGGTTTAACTGACAAGAAAAAGGCCCAAAGCTCCCGTACCGTAAAAGCGGTTCGTGCAGGTGTGTGTTACTTGTGGAGGTGATCATTCTTATAGAATTGTCCAGCCACGATGGCAATGTTTATCGAGACAACATTCAAGAGTAAGTTTCACCAAGCTGGTTGCATCAATTTTTAATCAAGGATAAATTACCAATTATAGACCTCCGAATGGTTGCAATCAAATCTGTCCCTCCTGGTTTTCCTCCCGAGTCAAAAATCAAAACCGTTTCAATCAAAATCAAGCAAATATTTCAACCAAAATCGAGGGATACCAATTTAATCAAAAACCATGGATAATAACTTCTATCAAAGACCTAGTGATATCAACATACAGACTAGTCGATCACATGTTTCAAGCTCAACCATATCAAGCCTATGCTCCGCATATGCAAGGTGTTTCAAAAACATGATTTTGAGAATTATGTCAAGGCGAATGATTCAATTATTAAGGAATATGCAAAATCAAGGCCAAGGTTTACAAAACCAGATGACAAATTTAACGGAAATGCTTTCTAAATTCGTTAATTCCAATACCGCTTCGTCTTCGAGTTCATGTTCTCTTCCGAGTAATACGATTACTAACCCGAAGGAAGACTTGAAGGGTATTACTACCCAAAGCGGTGTTGCTTATCAATGACCTACGATTCCTACTTTTTCTTGTAACATTATGTATTTTCAGGTCATTTACGACGTCATCTATTTTACTAATTATTTTTTTTCGTACGCGTTTACTTTTAATTCTTATATGTCCAATCCTTCGGTTGTCCCAGTTGAAAACAAAAATCCCGTATCAGAGCCAGATTTGCACCAAGTTAGTGTACCGATCCTAACACCGAAACCGTCGAATCGTTATCCTTGCAAGGCGAAATATGAGCAGCGCCTGAAAAAACGCTGACGAACAAAAAGAAGAAAATTCTACGAATCTTTAAAGATATGAGTTTCAAAATTAGATTCGTGGATGCTTTGACTCTAATGCCTAAATTTGCTTCAACTCTTAAAGCCTTAATTGGAAATAAAGAAAAGCTTAAGAATAGGCTACAGACCCCTTTGAACTAACATTGCTCGCGGTCATAACTTAACAATTACCGAAAAACTAGTGACCCCCCGGCATATTCCATAATTCCATGTAAATTTCCCGGAATGGATGAGTGCTTAGCCTTGGCCGATCTTGGCGCTAGCATAAATCTCATGCCATTTTCCGTGTGGAAAAAGCTTAACCTTCCAAACCTGACTCCAACGTGCATGACACTAGAATTAGCGGACCGTTCGATTTCCCGACCAATCGGTATTGCTAAAGATGTCAACGTTAAAGTTGGTGTATTCCAGTTTCCAGCCGACTTCGTGGTCGTAGATTTTGAACGGACCCTCGGAGATCCTTAATTCTCCATGGAGGTGTTTTCTTAAGACCAATTGTGCTTTGATAGACGTGTACGAAGGTGAATTAACCCTTCGAGTAGACAATGAGGCCATTACTTATAATCTTGATCAAACTTCGAGATACTCGGTTAATTATAATGATATGACGGCAAATCGAATCGACGTTGTTGAATTAGCTTGTGAAGAGTATTCTCAGGAAGTTCTAGGATTTTCAGACGTGATCGCTAGTGGCAATCCCACTCCCGGATATGACCCGATAGTTTCAAATTCTTCTCCGACTCTCACTCCTTTCGGGGATAGTGATTTTCTACTTCTAGAAGAAGCTGATGCTTTTCTTGCTCTAGCCGACGATCCAACTTCACTGGAAGTTGATGAATCCTATTATGACCCAGAAGGAGACATTTTTATTCTCGAAGCACTCCTTAATAGTGATCCTTCACCACCTCCGAACCAAGGAAATTATTTGCTGGAAATCAGAAAGGAACTTAAATTGTGTGAAGCCAAAACTGCCAAATCTTCAATTGATGAACCTCCCGAGGTCGAACTTAAGGACTTACCACCTCATCTCGAATATGCATTTTTGATGACAAACAACAATGTTGCCAATACATAGTTGCCAAAAGATTTGAGTGTCGCATGAAAAGACCGCTCTTATAAAGGTTCTAAAGTCCCGAAAGCGAGCCATCGCTTGGAAACTCTCCGCATAAAGGGTATTAACTAGAATTTTTGTTCTCATAAAATTATTATGGAAGAGGACTATGAACCAGCATCCAACATCAGAGAAGGGTTAATCTAAAGATCCATGATGTCATTAAGAAAGAGGACGAAAACTTCTTTGACGCTCGGATGATCTACCCAATCTCGGATAGTCCTTGGTGAGCCAGTGCAACTGTGTGCCAAAGAAAGGAGTGGAGATGACCGTAGTGACTCAATGATGAAAAAGAATTATTTACCAACTAGACTTGTAACGGATGGGAGATGTTTGTTCGATATCGTAAGTTGAATGAAGCCATCCGGAAAGACAAATCCCTTTGCCGTTTATGATCAAATGCTTGAGAGACTATCGCAGGAAATGAATACTATTAATGTTTCCTCGATGGTTTCTCGTGTTACTTTCAAATACCACTCGATCCCGAAAGATCAGGAAAATACCACAGTTTACTTGCCGACACTGACATCTTTGCTTACGCCGCACGCTTTTGGCTATGTAATGCACCTGCACGTTCCCAGAATTTAGATGATTTCTATTTTCCATGATATGATACGAAAAGACAATGGAAAGTTTTCATGGATGACTTTTCAGTTTTCGGAATTCTTTCCTACGTGCCCTTCTCCATTTATAAAAGATGCTTAAAACGGAGTGAAGACACTAATTTGGCCTAAATTGAGGAAAAAAAACCCTTTTATGTGAAAAAAGGCATCCGTACTTGGACACAAAATTTCCAAAGAAGAATAGAAGTCGACAAAGCCAAAATAGAATGTCATTGCTAAATTACCTCACCCAACAACCGTTCCAAAGTATTTAGGATTTTTCTCGACATGCGGTTTTTACATATGATTCATCAAGGATTTATAAAAATTTCTCGACCCATGACCCATCTCCTTGAGAAAAACACTCCTTTTATTTTCTCCAAAGAATGCATTCAAGCCTTTCAGACCTTAAAGAAGAAATTAACCGAAGCTCCAATTCTGATTGCCCCAACTGGGACCAGCCCTTTGAGCTTAATTGCGATTGCCAAGCGCTAAGCCCATAGTTTGGTTCTAGGGCAACGAATTGTAGAGAACACTTTAAGGCCTATACATTATGCAAGTAAAAACAACTGAAAGTGGCGGAATCGAACTACACCACCACAGAAAAAGGAAATGTTAGCTGAGTGTACGCTTTCGAAAAATTTCCGTCATACCTCATCATGAATAAAACATAGTGTAATACGGACCACTCGCTTAAGTACCTATTTGCAAAGAAGGATGCCAAGGCACGATTTCTACGATGGGTTCACTTCTTCAAGGAATCTTTGATTTAAAGTATTGATACGAAAAGAGCCGAGAACTACGCGGCCGATCATCTTTCCCGATTAGAAAACCCGTATGAAAATGTTCTCGATCCAAAGGAAATAAACAAAAAATTTCCTCTCGAGACACTTAATATGGTGACTTCTCGTGGTAGCCCAAGTACCCCGTGGTTTGTTGATTATGCAAATTACCACGCGGGGAATTTCATTATCAAAGGAATGTCAACTTAGCAGAAAAACAATTTTTCAAGATGTCAAACACTATATTTGGACGACCCTTTTATTCAAAACTTGTGCGGGTCAAGTGATCCGACGATGTGTTTCAGGCTAAGAAGCTGTCGACATCCTCACAGCTTGCCATAGTGGACCTGTCGGAACCAAATATCACTTTCACTTCATTATTGAAACAAGAAAAATAAGATGAGAAGATATGAAAAGAATTTTAGAGAGAAGTTAGAGAGAGAAATGTAGAGAGGAAAAGAGTTGGTTAATTCTTGCAAATGAGAAATGAACAAATGAGAATCAACACCATTTTCCATAGTGGAAAATGGTATAAATACCCTACACAACTACATGGGGTGTGTGGGCTTTTACTTGGGTCGGGCTCGGGATTGGCTTAGGCTTTAGCCCGATACACATACAATATTAGCTTACATTTACAAGCCCGTTTACCCTTCTAGCCTATTACAACGAATAATTAATTAAGTGACCGAGGCCTAATATAATGAACGAACTTCCATTGTTCGACTCAATATTTTGAGGCTAACAATCTCCCCCGAAGTGAGTTCATTGTGACACTCCTTCGTGAGATCAATAAGATTGTTGTTGTCGTTGAGCTCTTGTGATCTTTGTCTCTGTCTACGTTGTAGGCTTGTTCCTTCATGCTTTGTGATCTTTGATCTTGAGCCTTTGTCATTGTCTTTCGACTTCGTCTTTATGTCCGAGATCTTTAAATCTTTTCATTGCTTGTCTTGATCATCTTTTCCACCTTGCGATCTTGTGTCTTGACCAACATGCTCATACTTTGCATCACCTTGAAAGCTTGCTAACAATCTCCCTTGATAGACTTGATATCTTTGAAGGAAGATCTTGTATAAACAGAGTTGTCGGAAGCCTTTGCTTTACTTCTTGATAGCTTGTCACATTCTAAAATCTGATGCTTTATAGAATGTCTTGTAAGATTGAGCATGAGCAAGTGGTAATGAATCGACTTCAGCTGGAATTGAGGCAAACCAATCTCCACTCTTTATGTATCCTGAAATAAAACAGTTAGCAATAAAGCGTGTGGACGAATATGGCTTTGTCATTCGTCCGGATTTGGTTAGATTAACCTCCGGTTCCGTAGGACCATTTTATAATATAAATACTGTACCTATGATCAGATAAATTCAAAGAATCACCTGACAAGGAGTTCTAGCTCAAGCTGTAGGGTCTACTAACACAGATGTATTAATTTAACATGCTTTCTTGTTCCATTACCGGAACACTCAAAGCATACAACACGGTAAGAAGTGAATCAGGATAGTTCATATCTTTCTGATTAAGCCTCAATTCATTCTCCTGACAAGTTATGGAATTCACATTGAATCGCACCATCGTTTCTTTCCAGTTGTCACAAGTTTGATTCATATAGAATCTCGCAAGTCACCTACCAAAAGCTTGTTTGATGCTGGCTCAAGTAGGATTTCCATCTTCATTGTGAGTACATAGATATTCACTCGGATGTTCTTCACAATCACAAGGATAATGCCGTAGACTCTGTTAACAGCTTGTGAACTTAATGATGTTCAACAAGTGTTTGTCATGGAATGTGTCCTAATGAGATTTATTTGATGATCTCTTGGCTCTAGACTCGATTAGTGCATTTTGGTTTTAGTAATCGGAGGCTGGAGCAGACTGCCACCTATTCAATATCAACTAACTCAGAGTGAGAAAGTCAATAGAAGTCGTGTGTATCTCCGTGACAAATGAGACAAGTTTCTTTTGAGAGAAACCCGAATGGTGAGTAGTTGTGGCATTGCATCACTGGTCATGATGTCATCTTCAAATGTCAGCAATCACATGCGTGATTTCTGACAGCATATGTATTAGACTGTTCTGCCTAAGTTGTGTGGAGGGCTTCTTTCTTTTCACCCTTTATCCATACATTTCTTTTTAATTCTTCAACCCCTTCAATGTTTACCAAGACGTCATTACTAACACCTTGTTGTGATTGTTCCAGTGTTAGCTCAATCTTAGTCGGCATTCTTCCCTTATACACATTCATCTCCAATCATACCTAAGGACTGCTATTTCTAACTATGGAGTGTCCTTGGGTAGATCCCTCCGGTTCTAGTTGGATCATAGGACAAATACCTAACCTTACCACCTTATGACTTCAGAATCGTCATGAAATAAGATTTGTAAGGTATGAATCGAACCATGGAAAACGTTCCGAATAGCACTTGAGTCTTTCTAAGATCACATTTTAAATACATTTCTCCCCTTATTTTAAATACTAATGCACTTAGTTTTTGAAATACTTTGTGATTAAAATTTGTCTTGAAAAGGCCATGGGAAAAATGTTGAAGCTTAGCATGAATTATTTGGAACTGTGTCATCTTGCTCCCCCTCAATTTTACATATGTTTGACACCAATAAAAATGATACCAAGTTGTAAAATCGATATAAAATTGAGGTTGAACACTTAGTCATCTTATAACTATCATTCTATTGAATTGTCATTATTATCTTGTTGTTATTAAGAGACTTTTTGGGAATGGTTTGAATACATAAGAATGGTCGTGAGATGATGTATCCAAACTCATTAAACTTTGTTTTTCGAAAAACTCCCCCTTGAAAGATGGAGTGTTGAACACACAATTTTGAAGATTATGAATCGTCAAGTGAGAAAATTCTTGAAAAATAGGTTCAGCATTTGAAAAACATCAAGTTAAAAGACTTTCTCTTCCAACTCTAAGGTAAGCGCACTTTAATGCGTACACTATCCTTTTCTTGAGCTTAAAACTTTAAGTCTGTAAAACAGCTCAAGACCGAGAAAATTGAATTCTAGTTGTTAGGATAAGTTATCTTTAAGATAAAACTTTCCTTTATTTGAAGTCCGGGTTATGTACTGATATTTGCACAAAAAGCCTCAAGAAAAATTAGAAATGACATGTTTTGAAAGCATTTGAACTCCTGTTCGAACTTCATTTACACGCCCTGTCAAATTATTAATCAACATTTCAAGGTACGTAAATGTTATCTATACAAGAGACCATGGTCAAGAAGAATATTTTAGAACATTTATTTGATTTTTTGATTTTTGAATTTTCTTTTGAAATTTTATATTTTGTAATTTTTTTATAAAGAAAATATTTACTTGTTACCTCAGACATTAGTTACGTGAGTGAAATAGTAATTCCAACTCTTGTCGTGATGTAGCTGTCTTGTCTGCTGGAGGAACAACTTTTAGAACCAGCTTTGAACTGGACAGTTCATTGCTGTGGTCGTGAATTCCGAGTTCTGAACTGTTATGATCAGAAGTCATTTGTCGTGGAGGAGCGAGGCCTGAACTGATATGAACAGACGTCATCTGATGTAGCTCATCTTTTGGTGAAACCATTCTGGCACTGGTTACTTAGATAACAGGAATTGCAGCAACCACACTCTGAGATTATTCCTGCTTTTCATTGTAAAGTCGCATCTGCATTTTTAATGTTTTTTTTATTTATTTTTTTAGGTTTATGTTTTTTCCCCCCCCCAAAAAATTCGTCTTTTGCTATTTTGACCATTGAATTACTACCTGTACTTAAGAGGTACATGCACTGACATTAAGAGCCTTGTTCGCATTCACATTGGTTAAGAGAATATCTTCTTTAGACCATTTGGGGGTTTCCTGTCAACCTTATTTGTGCTAAATGCGAATATCCTTTCCCAGTAGGAACCATCTAAGACCAATTTTCCTGAAAATTCCTACCCGTCGGTTTCCACCTAAGACAAACTAGATTCATTAGTTTCTCAGGGACAGTGTTCGGTCTTTTTGTTTAAGAAACCTATGTCCTTGGGATCTGTCACTTTCTGGTTCTTAGATGCACTTGACTTTTCTACTGGGCTAATATCTCTTGGTTGACTTTATGGATTTTGCGTCCTTAATCTGTGCAGAGGCACGAGGATTTAACCTTGAGAGGATTTCCTATGACCATTCATCATGAATTGCACTGTATAGGCTACTTTTGCTTATGAGTGTACCGGTGATTTATTGATTCTAGAACTTGTGCTTGAAATCATTACGAGACCGCAGTGAGATCACGTTCGCATGATATAGGTATTTTTAAGTGATAAAGAGGCAACTTACGATTAAACCAAATAGCCATTCCATTTAACATATTATTCTTTTAGCTAATTACACTGATTAGCTAACCACCAAAATAAAACCCTTATGTTAGCACTCATCTTTAGTGCTAGATACCTCTAGTTTAAACATGCTGAGCCATTCTATTCATTTTTCTCATCCACTAAAATAAAAAAAATACACAAATATATAACCTTTAGCCTAGCCTTACCCCTTATCGAAAGTCCCAATGGTTGGTTGCTAGTTGCTCAGTACGATTGGTTGATTTTTGCTTATAGTTTGCTCGCGCTTTGTTATTAGTATTGTACCATTTCATCAAAGTCGAAGGTTCGAAACTTCGTTTTTCATATTTTTTTGTGGTGCACACTAATATTAAGTGTGGAGGAATTATTAGTTGTGCGAAAGTGGAGTGAAAAAAATATGTTGAAAAAAAAGTAAAAAAAATCGAAAAAAGTAGAGAGAATAAGGAAAAAAAAGAAAGTGATGAATAAAAGCTGGATTGTTGTTGGCACTTGCGACGTATTGACGATATGTGCCGGATATATTGATGAGATGTTCGATAACCTCACGGGTTTGTGGATTGTAGTAACTAGCAAAATGGGTTTCTTGGACTTGTCGATATGTATATAATAAAACCAGTTCCAGTATATATTTCACATGCCTTATCCATTCCCTTATTAACCCTTAACCTGTACATTATAACCCGAATAAAAGTCCTCTTTTGATACTTATACCTGGTGCTTACGCCACATCGTTGCAGTTTTGTTTCTTGTACAAGCCTATGGTAACTTAATGAATCATGTCTGAGCAATTGAGTGTGATTTCCATTTTACCCTCTATTAATCATATACGAGTGTTTGAGTGAATTATACTTTCCTTATTCGTGAGGTGCTTAGGCATGTTATTACAGCTTGAACATCACTGGGTATTGTCAAACATCTCTGCTTTCACATATTAAAAATCCAAAAATATTTTTTATAATTCTATTTTCGTTTTGTAAAGCTTATATTTTCACTTATTTTGCTTGAGTGCGTGTGTGAGGGGGGGGTGTTTGCGCCTTTTACCAAAAATATTTTTGCACTTATTTGTTACAAAAACCAAAAATATTTTCAAAAATTTCACACCCAATAAAAAATTTTAAATTAAAAATAAAAAAATATCAAAATTTAAAGAAATATATAAAAAAAATTTCCTTGTCTTGTCACATAGGACCTTGTTTATAAAATTTCTTATTCTTATATTTGCTTGAGGGCAAGCAAAGTTTTAAGTGTGAGGTGATTTGATAACGCTCAAATTATACATGTTTTTATATGCGTTATCAATAATTATATATATATATATATATATATATATATATATTGGTTAATTATAAGAACTATTGGTATAGAATAGAGTATATTTGTTATTGTAGGTTCTTGGGTTATCAATAATTTTATATATATAAATTGGTTAATTATAAGAACTTTTGGTATAGAATAAAGTATATTTGCTATTGTAGGTTCTTGGGTTATCAATAATTATATATATAAAAATTGGCTAATTATAAGAACTTTTGGTATAGAATAGAGTATATTTGCAATTGTAGGTTCTTGGGACGTGTCGTGGAAGAAAACGGAAGAAAACACGAAGAAATGAAGCTTAAACGAAGAAAAGACTCAAGTTGAATGCTCCTGACACCTGTTCAATGTGTTGATAATAACTCGGTCATACGGACTTTCGTTTTAGTTGGTTAAGCGTCCCGCGAAACAATTCAATTATCTACAACCATGAATAAGGCCAACTGCTGAAAATGACCGAAAGTACACCGCACTTGCAGAAAGTGGGGCGCACTTTTTCACCAGAACTGAAAAGTCCTTTAACACCCATAGTGCGGCGGTTTTACCCAAAGTGCGGCGCACTTTTGAGGCGGTGGAGAAAATTAAAGGCAATTAAATAAAGTGTTCATTAACTCCCTTTGTGCAGCGCACAAATAAGTTTGTGTGGCGCACTTTGACCCCCGAATAGCCTATAAATATCCTCATTGGCTCTCCCATTTCATATATCTTACACACACATTCATTAGAGCCTTTGGAGAGGAGGAAGGAGTGGTGAGGATTCTTGGATCCAATGATCTAAACACCCCTTTAATCCGCCACTTCCCACCATTTTACCACCACAAACCACCACTATAGCCACGAATTTCCAGAGTTCTAACACCATATCTAGCCTACATATCATCCATTTCCAGAATCTAAGTACTTTTCACTTTCATTCTTAAGGAATATCACACCAAATTCCTGTAAGATCACACCATAAACCTTAGTTACCAAACACTCAATTTGCTGAATATTTGTGGAGTTTCCCAGAAGTATACTTGGTAATTTTGGGTTATCTCAGTAAGCATTTGGTTGTTGTTGATCATAGAACAATTAGTTTTCGGATGGTGGTTGTTGTAGCAAAGATATTAGTATTTTACATGTCCTCATATGTGAAACATTATATGATATGTTAGAAGATTTTGCTATAGCTTATGAATAAATAGTGTTTTATGAATTTGATGTTATCTTGCTTGGATAATTGTTTATCTTTTGGTATATCATTGCAAATAAAATAGGCCGAAAGGGTTAATTGTCTTGATGTATTTTGGAAACCGTTAGTCATATGCATGTTCAAAATCAAATCTTGTACAATTGTGTGGTAAGATAGTATAAACAACCCAAGTAGACTAATGTTTAAGACCCTTCCTTATGTTGACTGACTGGGTTGGGAGGAATTCATATGTATGCATATGTGATACAAACCATTCTTAATACGCTTGTGATAATGTAGTATATAGGCCGAAAGGATTCTATGTTATCATGAGATATGGTCTGTTTATTATGATTACCCATCATATATGACTTGTAATGCTTTGGTCTATAATACAGTCCTTGCTCTATCTCTATCAATTATGGGTTATGTAGATCATGCCATTGTTACTTGCTTGCTTTAAATACACACGTTTAGGCTATAAGACCCGTAAAAATCAATAGCTTTGTTACTTGATAAACATCTATGAATTGCTACAATCCCGTGGAATGACCTGACTTAGCCAATATTATATTTACACTCGAATAGGAATACATGCTTGAATGTTGTGTTTTTTGTCAAAAAGTATTTTTAGTTATTATAAATAGAAAGCTTGTAAAAAGCACACGATCAAGTTTTGGCGCCCGCTGGCCAAAATAGGGGGAGTTTGTTTTAGTTTTGCAGACTGGTATTGTTAGTCTTGTGCATCTTACGTGTGTTTAAATCTCGTTAAAATCTTAAAATATGTCTCCTGTTGCAGAAAGTACGACGCGCATCTTTATGTGTGCACCGCACTTCCCCTGTTCTCGTTTCTTATTTTGCATGTTTTAAGCCCAAAGTGCACCAGTTCACACCGCAACCCGAGTGCCGCACTTATCCATTGATAATACACTTTTCATTCGCGCTACAGTTTCTGGCAAATCTGGGACCGAAAATTCTTGAGGAAGTACACCGCACATCCAGTTTGTGCGCCAGTTTTTCTAAAAAACACAAAAAGTACGCCGCACTTTCTATAGAATTTTCACCAGCAAGATTGAATAAAACAAAACCAAACTCACAAACAAAACCCCTAAATGCTAGTCGTTTAGTTATGTGATAATTTGAAATCCCCCCCCCCAAAATTTTTTTTTTTTTTTTTTTTATTTAATTAAAAAAAAAATCTTAGAGATTATATGCCTTGTAATTTTGTGAATATTTAGTTGTCATTCAAAAAAAAAAACAAAAAGATTTTATTTCTAAATTGTTTTTGCTTATTTTATTTTCTGACATGTTCCTGTTGATATAATAAACATGTGTTTTGTTAGTTTGTTTTTATTTTTTGCATTTCATCTGTGAAAAATATAATTTTTGGAAATTTTGTAGTAAGTACGCCGCACAATTAATTTTGTGCGCCGCACTTTGCACCTACAATAACAAAAAGAGTCAGTTTTGTATAAAAATAAATCATATGCATTTTCTTTTTGTGTTATATGAATAATTGTTAAATGTCTTTATTTTTTTATGCATCTTAGTTTGCTTGTTTATGTGTGTTTGTTTGCATTATTATGTAAAAGTGTTAAAAACTATAAAAATCTAAAAAGAAGTTTAACTTTTTTTAATAATGTTCTTGTCTCTGTGTTTGTATGACTGGTTTTAAAGATAAATCTGTTATGTTTAAGATGTTTTATTTGTGTTTGCATGTTTGCTTGCTTGTGTATTTATAAGTATGACCATATATAAAATAAAAATTAAAAAGTTAAAAAAATTATAAAATCTTAAAAAAAGAGTTTCGTATTTCCTTTTGTTTAGTTGGTTTGTTTGTGTTTGCATGTGTTTGTTTATGCAATTATATATGTGTTCGTAACTAACAAAGTGTAAAAAAAAGCTTTGTGTCTAATAAGCTATCGCAACAATACGTTGTGCGGCTTAAGCAATGCACCTGGAAACGGGCAACGTTCCAAAAGATGTATGATGGCTATCTTTCATGATTTGATCAAAAAAACGATGAAAGTATTCATGGATGAATTTTCGGTCTTTGGGAATTCATTCGGAAATTGCCTCTCTCGTGTAGACAAGATGCTTCAAAGGTGTAAAGACATCAATCTTTGTCTAAATTAGGAAAAGAATCATTTTAATGGTAAAGGAAGGCAATGTCCTTGGCCCATAAAGATTTCCCAAAATGATGAGGTCAATAAACAGCCTAAAGTCATGTTATTGCTAAGTTTACCTCATCCCACCACCGTCACGGTGTTCGAACAGTTTCATCGACATCCGTTTCTACGACGGTTCATTTAAAGATTTTTCCAAAATTGACCCGACCAATGACTCTCCTCTTGAGTAGAATACTCCGTTCATCTCTCCAATGAATGTTATTTCATCAAGCTATTTGAAAACGTTAAAGAAAAAACTTACCGAAGCTCCAATCTTGGGGCAACATCATGAAAAGCATTTTAGGCCTATACACTATGCTAGTAAAACAATGAACGAGGCGGAATCGCATTACACCACGACGGAGAAAGAAATGCTAGCCGTGGTGTATGCCTTCGAAAAATTCCGGTCGTACCTCATCATGAATAAAAGCATAGTGTATACGGATCATTCCGCCCTTAAATACCTCTTTAATAAGAAAGACGCCAAGGCGCGATTGCTCCGGTGGGTTCTCCTCCTTCAAGAATTCGATTTTAAAGTAATTGATACGAAGGGAGCCGAGAACTACGCGGCCGATCATCTTTCCCGATTAGAAAACCCGTATGAAAATGTTCTCGATCCAAAGGAAATAAACGAAAATTTTCCTCTCGAGACACTTAATATGGTGACTTCTCGTGGTGACCCAAGTACCCCGTGGTTTGCCGATTATGCAAATTACCACGCGGGGAATTTCATTGTCAAAGGAATGTCAACTCAGCAGAAAAACAAATTTTTCAAAGATGTCAAACACTATTTTTGGGACGACCCTTTTCTATTCAAAACCTGTGCGGATCAAGTGATCCGGCGATGTGTTTCAGGCCAAGAAGCTGTCGACATCCTCACAGCTTGCCATAGTGGACCCACCGGGGGACATTACGGTGCCAACTACACCGCCAAAAAGGTTTTTGATTCAGGATTTTATTGGCCCACAATCTACAAAGATGCCCATGAGTTAGTCAAAAACTGTGACTCATGCCAGCGTCAGGGAAAAATTTCACAACGTGATGAGATGCCACAAAATTCCATCCAAGTGTGTGAAATCTTTGATGTCTGGGGCATAGACTTTATGGGACCATTTCCGTCATCTAGAGGAAATAAATACATACTCGTAGCCGTAGATTACCTATCCAAATGGGTTGAAGCCAAAGCGCTCCCCACTAACGATGCTAGAGTTGTAGTTAAGTTTTTGAAATCTCTTTTTGCCCGATTCGGTACATCGAGAGCTATTATAAACGATCGTGGGACCCATTTTTGTAATGACAAATTTTCTAAAGTAATGTCTAAGTATGGGGTCACTCATTGTCTTGCTACCGCTTACCACCCTCAAACAAGTGGTCAAGTCGAGGTGTCAAATCGTGGGTTAAAACGTATTTTAGAAAGGACGGTTGGAGAAAACCGTGCCTCATGGTCTGATAGGCTTGATGACGCACTATGGGCATTCCGTACCGCTTATAAGACACCAATTATTGCACCCCTTACAAGCTCGTGTATGGAAAGTCGTGTCATCTGCCTATCGAATTAAAGCATAGAGCGTATTGGGCATTAAAACATGCTAATTTTGATCTTAAAACCGAGGGCGATCACCGGAAGCTGCAACTTAATGAACTTAATGAGCTTCGTGATCAAGCATACGAGAATTCTTTGATTTATAAGGAGAGGACGAAGAAGCTTCACGACTCAAAGATCAAAAACCGGATTTTCAATGTTGGTGATCAAGTCTTGCTATTCAACTCTCGTCTAAAGATATTCTCGGGGAAGCTTAAAACCTGATGGTTCGGCCCTTTCACTATAACCGAAGTTTTTCCATATGGCACTGCAAAATTATCTCATACCGACGGATCAAAATTCAAAGTGAAATGCCACCGACTTAAGTACTACTTCAGAGGGGACACACCACCCACGGTTGTCCCGGATCTCCAGACTTTCCCTAAGGATGAATGAATTCAGGGATCGAGTCAAGCTATGTGACTCGGTTACCAAAAACAAAGCGCTTCGTGGGAGGCACCCCATGCTTATCCATTTTCTATTTTCTTTCTTATTTCTATCTTCTAATGTGTTGTGAGGAGGCTTGTACTCTTCCGATTTGTGTTTGTTGTTATGTACTGTGATTGTATGGCAGTATGAGACCCAAATTTCTGCAAATCTCGTGTTCCGGTGTTTTGTCCCGGTCTACTCGAAGCTTCCTAGCCTTGCATGTCATTAGTTTAGGGAAATTCCGATATCCTAAAGATTATTATCCGTTTAACAAATATCTTGTAGCACACATATAAATGGGTAAAAGATTTTTGTGATACTTTCATCATGCTTATAGTTATGCATTCGACCTTTTTTGAGTCTAGTATAGGATTTTAGTCTTAAGGCTAGGAAACATTAAGGACAATGTAGGATTTTAGTTATGGGTTTAGTAAATCTTTCGATATGACTTACCTGTTTGTTCTCATGAACCCCCCGCCCCTTTTCCCACTAAAATTTTCAAAAATATGAAAAAAAAATTAAAAATTTCAAAAATAAAATAAGTGTTTTTGTCACAATTTTGACTTTCTTGCTGGGTAAGAATAAGAGTAAATTTTGACCCGATCGAGCGTGTTGAGCTCTAGCTTGTTCCTTAACCTTTTAGGCTAAGCGTTCGCGATTTTTGCGAAGAACAAAAAATGATAGAGTTAAGTATGAGTAGGATGCTAAACAAGGATTATTTGGAAATCTTAAGAGCTCATGTATGTAACTTGTTGCTTTTTCTCTCATAAGCTCTTAACCAGATTAATATACGTGCTGTTTTTGGAGATTAAACTTAAATCAACAATTTTTATGTAATATATAGCAAAAATTTTAGTCTTAGTTCAAATTTATACTTGAATTTTTCAAAAAGGAAGTCTTCTATATAAAAAAATAAAAAATAAAAAATAATAATAATGATAAAATGATAAAAAATAAAATGATATAATAATAAGAACTGTGAGCTGATAAAAGTTTACTACCTCTTGCCGGCTTACAACCGATGTGGTAGTCTTCTAAAGAAAGCCCATAGTAAGAATAAAGATCCGAGACTAATAAAAGTTTGCTGCATCTTGTCGGCTCACAACCGATGTTGCAGCCTTTTAAAAAGTCGAAGGTTACAATTGCATAAATATCTAAATAATTAAGTATGAATTAATAAATTGATTTTTTTTGTTAAATTCAAATATGCTTTTGCACTTTGACTATTCTATTTTATATGAATATTCGGGAAACCTAAGAGTTTTTGAAACCTAAGGTTCGTGAGTCCCGATACTAGTCTCTGTGAGGTGTTAAAAGCCTGGTCACTTAGCCGCAAGGTTGGGATGTGCCGAGACGAAAGTCGCTACATGGGATAATCTCGCCTTTAAACTCATTATTCTAAGGTGGAACGTAAAGCATAGTATGTTGCAAAAAGTTGATCCGTGGTTGAAATTCAAGATAGCACACTCACTTAAGATATAATAAATGTCGGGAGTAAAAAGATCACAAGTTGCAAATATGAGTAGTGTTAGCATCTTAATAGATATTTAGCTGTGATTTCATTTTAAGCTTGGTTTGGATAAGTGAAAAGTCAGGGACGATGAATTTATCCTTTTTGGGGCATTCTCGGATCGAAATGCATCTTGTTCTATGATCCCTAATAGTTATGGAAATAATGAAAGTCAAAATAATCTCAATTATATTTAAAAAAAATTGGAAAAGTTTTAGAAAAATGGGAAAAGGGGGTGTTTTATAACTTGTGATTTCTTAACTCTCTCCATAAAAAAATCTTTGCTACTTTTCAAAGGTTTAGTTTGGGGAAGTTTTGAGATATTTGGTTATAAGGCATATAACATTGCGCGAGGACACGCAATCGCTTAGTTTGGGGAATTTTGATATGTGTGAAAACACATATCCATTTTATATCAAAAATGGCCCTAAAAAGACAAAATTGTGCTTTAAATGCTTGAATATTGCTTGTTTTGTCTTTGTGATTGTGTAGGTGTGGATATTGCAAAAATCTCAAGAAAACGGTTAAAACCGGACAAACACGGACACGGGAAAGGAAGAGCACGCAAAGAGCCAGGAGAAAGCTATCAAAAGTCAAAAGTGGTCAACTCAAGTCAACCTTCAGTCAAACATGGTCAACACAAAAAGACAAAATCAAAAATCCCCAAAATAACCCTTCAAGTCAAACAAAGTTACAAAAATAATCCCTAAACCCTAACGGTGTTAGCTTTCTATTAATAGAAGTTAACACCCGTTAACTTCTTATAACACAAAGTCCAAGCCCAAATCCTAAATACCCGGCCCAAAATCCTTAATAAAGCCCAAGTCAAAGCCCCAGGTCAACACAATAATCAAACGCACCCTTATAGTAAAATTAAGCGGGAAAAATAGTTTTTTTACTGTTCACCTTTCTTCTTCGCGTTTACTCAGGTCAAAAATCAAAGGGCAAATCACAATTGGACACGGGGAAAGCTAATTCAAGTGATAAGGATCATAGTGGCAGGGTAAAAATGTCATCAAACGCATCTAATTGGTCAAGACCATCAAATGAGGATCGTGGATAGTAAAGAAAGCACAAGAGGAAGGAATTTTTACACTCAAGTTACTCACAAAAGAAGCACAAACCTGTCACAATCACGGATTGCCACGCTGGCAATCCATGAGAGCTAAGATGTGATCTAATGGCCAAGAGTAGTTCTCCAATCATTGAAGGAATGTACGGACAAGATTGGAAGGAGCGTGCAGAGACCTAAGGACCTAGAAGGATCTACTTAAGGCTATAAATAGCCTCATTCCTCACACACATGAGATATCTTTTTCCTGTATTTTTTTAGCTAAATTAGTTTACTTAGTTTTTAGTTAAAATGTAATTTTTCTTTTAAATCTCTTGTAATCTATTTTTCTTAAGCATTGTAATCAATTTCAAGTATTAATAAAATCAAATTTAAGTTTACACAATCTGCTTTTACCTTAAAACTTTTATAGAACTCAAATGTTGTTGCTACTGTTTGATAAGCTCTCAATAAGCTCTTATAAGTCTCTAAGCTTGTAATTGAGCTCAATTAGTCACTTAATCTACTAAAACTATAAAATCAGTTGTAATACCTTTGCTTATTGGATTTGAAGCTTTTGGATGACGAACTAGAAAGGGAAGATGTATCATTGACTATACGTCTTAATTAACCAATAAGCCTAGAGCTGTATACATAATCTCTTGCTGAGCTCTTACCATATGTTTTATGCACAGGTTTCAGGTTTTCATTCCATTTATTCTTTTTTCTATTCTCTTTAGTTATTAGCTTAATATGTCCTTGCTCATTAATTTGCTTAGTTTTCTTATTTAGTTGCTTATTAGCCATTTTCACTTAGTTTAATAAATCTTAATATAATAGATAAGTTGTTCTCAGCTTTTGTCATTAGGTATAAATTAGTTTCATATTATGTCCTTAAAAACCACTAGAAAACCCAAAAATATATTTTAGCTTATTGCTAATTAATCTGGCTTAAGTCCCTATGAATTTTTCCTCATTAGGTTGGTCATAAGCTGTTTATTATCTGGTATTTAGAATTTGAGCTTTAAACTCATTCGTCATGACTAAAATGAACTTCCTATTAAATTAAGAGGTTTTTGCCTAGCAGTACTAACCACAAGTTATTACTACTTTTTGCCTTGTGTTTTTGAATTATTTGTTTTAAATCACTCATTTAAGTCAGTTTTAAGTTAGGTTCTAAGGTAGGTTTAGTTCCGTAAAGTTTTCATATGTTAATTTAATTAGGTTCAAATCTGTCAACTCTTTGCATTTGTAGTTTACAAATATTTTTTAGTGTTTATCATGTCCCTTAGGAATGCTTTCTAGTTGCAGTTTTCTATAAGTATACTTAAGAATGTTGCCTGCAGTTTAAGGTTTTATAGTTTGTTTCATAAGTGCAAACTGCATCAGTCAATAAAATAAAGAAAAATAATCATTTTCTAGTATTGATTTTTAGTAGGTTTTAGTCTTCTTATGAATTGGTTATTTATAGCACAATTAGTGTCAGTTATTAATCAACTTTTTCAATTTGCTTTTTCAAATTAATCTCATTTGCTAATCTGTTTTAAGCTGGCTAATAAGCCATTTGTCTTTTGATTTCCAAAACTCAGCAAGAGCTAAGCTATCTGTCTGTTTTGTTGAGCTTTTTCAATAAGCTCAAGTTGACCAAAGTCTTGTCAAAAAAGCATTTTTATAGAGCATTTTAGTCAGACTTTAAGAAAAGTTAAGTCACAATTTTAAAAGATGCATATATTGATAACATCAAAAATAAGCTAAAGACACTTAAGGACTGTTTTGGTTATTGATTTTAAACTAGAGCTTATTTAGTTTTCTAGCTTATTACTTGCTTATTTTTAGGTTCAATTACTCTATTAGTTTAGGTTTAGCTTATTATAGCTTATTTAGTCTTAAATTTTAGCTTATTAAGGTTTCTTGCTTATTTAGTTTAAGAAAAAGCAAAAAAAATTAGCTAAGTAGTATCTGTCAAGTTTTCAGCTATTTTTTAGCTTATTTAGGGCTTTTCATAAAAATTTGCTTTTATTAAAAATGCTTATTTTTAGCTTGTTAACAACTTTGCTTTTATAAGTTTTTCAAAAAAATAAAAAAAAGGGAAAGTGGAAGTCGGGGGTGAGCAAGACTCGAACCCCCGACCTCAACACTCTCAACCTTTATAACACACACACACCACACTCTACCACTGCGCCCTTGGGTCTTATTCGTTATACATTTACACCATTTATTCTTTATACACATTTAGCCCCAATAAGCCTAATAAGCTGTTATAGCTTATTTCGTGGCTTATTCTATTAGCTGTGATATCAAGCTTATTTTTCTTAGGATCTAATTAGTTCAAGCTATTTTCTGTATTTTTTCTAGAATTTTTATAGTTAGTTTAGTATTTTTAAACATTTATTTTCATTAAAAACTTTAAAAAATCATAAAAAATAGAAAAATAATCAGAAAAATATAAATTTTTTAGAAAATTTTCTTTTATCATAAAGTTTATAGGAAAATTAGTTTTGCTTTCGTAGGGTCTAATTTGCAAAATTTCAATTTTTAAAGAACGGGATTCGTTCCCATTTTCGTTTTTCGTGATTTAAAGCTTATTACAACTCCGTTTTTGTTCTAGTTTTTTTAAACTTACGTTTTAGTCAATTAGAGTCCATTTAAAAAGAAAAATTTTAAGTTAGGTTTATTTTTAGAAATTTAGGGTTTTTAA
Source organism: Tanacetum coccineum (assembly GCA_026074375.1). Classification (NCBI taxonomy): domain Eukaryota; kingdom Viridiplantae; phylum Streptophyta; class Magnoliopsida; order Asterales; family Asteraceae; genus Tanacetum; species Tanacetum coccineum. The sequence continues at coordinate 22,105 of BQNB010104211.1, forward strand.
CCTCAGTTTAGGGTTCCCGTTTTGCGATTTTAGTTAAAGTTTGATTTCCCGTTATTTGTTTTCGTGCTTAGTTGTTATCATTTGCTTATATTAATTTGTAAAAGTAGATAATCAAATCAATCTTTGTCTCCAATTCAAATCATTGTCCGAACATCAAACGTGGTTTCAATTTCACAAATCGTTGGGGATAACGACCCAGGAATCATACTTCTCGGTAAATACTCGTATCATATTATTATATATTTGTGTGTGAAGATTTTCCTTTTTACCTTTGTCCTCAAGGGTAATTTGGTAATTTTCCATCATTTTATATATTTTATATTTTACGTATATAGAATTGCTATATCATTTATATCATGTAAACATCCTAATATGTCAAGTCTATATCTTAATATCTTTTTTACCAAGTACATTATTCATTTAACGTACTTTTCAAAACGTTATATCAAAACAAGCATTAAACGTTAAAGTTTACATCTAAACCAAATTATTGTAATTATACGATAATAAATGAAGTTACATCTAAACCCTAATTATATGTGTAAGCCTCTAAAGCATGTGTACAAGTATCAATACACAACATTTGAATATCTTTTCCCTCCTAAATCAAGTTACAGCTTTCTAAAGCACAATGTACAAGCTAATCATGCCTAAAAACCTAATTAGGTTATTTAAGCACCTAAATCATGTTTAAAGTTTACCATGACTTTAGCACAAGGTACAAACACTTAATGCATGACTTCTAAAACCTAAACCTAAACCCTATTCGGTCCCTAAAACCCAAAATTTAAAACCCTAAACCCTAAAAGCTAAACCCAAAAACCTTAATTTTACTTTAAACTTAAAACTAAACCCTAAACCTTAAAACTAAACCTTAAACCTTAATCCTAAACCCTAATATAAATCCTAAACCTTAATCCTAAACCTTAATCCTAAACCCTAATCTATCCTAAACCCTAAACCTAACTCGAATTTTAACCCAAAATCCTCTTTCATTTTGACCCATTTTAAACCTAAGCAAGCACCCTAGCACCTTTATGACATCACCACCATGTCACCAAGCAGCCTACCAAGCACCTCCATTACCTCTTTGTAAGTTACATGTAAATAAACACCTCCTTATCATCCTTGTGGTTAGCCGTGACCCTCAAACACCCTTCCACCTCTATTAACTACTATCATAGGACCCAATACTCATCACTAGCCTTCCATAGTCATCACTCTATAGCCCTTAACCCTTAGACACCAAGAAAACTTGGGCACCAAGGGTGTTTCACCCTTATATATAGCCGAATCCAAGCAACCATTCAAACACACCTCAAAACTCATCAAATACAACAATGGAGTCTTAAATCAGACCAAAAAGGATCAAGTGAAGTCCCTAAGCTCAGAATAGAAGCCAAGAATCAAGAGAAAAGAACCCTTGAAGTCGTTACTAGGCGTACGAACCCAAAAACCCCATTTCGACCCATTTTAGCTCAAGTAAGCTCAAAATCTTGTTCAATAAGCTTATAATATGTATTAGAATGTTCATAATACTCTTAAGATCATATATAAACTCTTGTTTGAAGCCTTGAATCCTCAAACCCATGTGTTTTTTATTAAAACCCTAAAAACGACCCGTTTTGATTTTCTAGCTAACAAATCCTTTTTCTAAACTTTTGTTACGTTAAAACATCTTATTTTAGCTTATTCTAATAAGCTATAACCTGCAAATATCATTTGGAATCCTAAAATAAGCTTGCATGGCTTTTTGGACTTG
>BQNB010104212.1:0-20086 GCA_026074375.1 Tanacetum coccineum
AAAATAAGATGTTTTAACGTAACAAAAGTTTAGAAAAAGGATTCGTTAGCTAGAAAATCAAAACGGGTCGCTTTTAGGGTTTTAATAAAAAACGCATGGGTTTGAGGATTCAAGGTTTTAACAAGAGTTCATATATGATCTTAAGAGTATTATGAACATTATAATACAGATTATAAGCTTATTGAACAAGATTTTGAGCTTACTTGAGCTAAAATGGGTCGAAATGAGGTTTTCGAGTTCGTACGCCTAGTAACGATTTCAAGGGTTCATTTCTCTTGATTCTTGGCTTCTATTCTGAGCTTAGGGACTTCACTTGATCCTTCTTGGTCTGAGATAGAACTCCATTTGAGTGGTGATAAGTTTTTGAGGTGTGATTTTAATGAATGGGGTGTTTGGCTATTTATAGGGCTCGAATGGCTTAGTGCCTAAGTTTTTGATGTTTGATTAGTATCAAAGCTATCTTCGGTGATTCATGGGAGATATTATGATAAGTCTTGGGAGCTAAAAGAGTAGGATTGAATGGTGGAAGGATGTGGAGGGTTTATGAGGGTTCGACTACAAAGGGGTGACAAGGAGGTGATGGAGGTGCTTGTAAGGTTCTTGTGTGGCTGCTAGTGAGGTCATGGTGATGTTTGAGAGGTGGTAGGATGCTAGCTTAGTTTAAAAATGGGTCAAAATGAAAGAAAAATGGTGCCGGGTTGGTTTAGGGTTTTGGCTTAGGATTTTGGGTTTAAATTCGAGTTAGGTTTACAGTTTAGGATAGATTAGGGTTTAGGATTTATATTAGGGTTTAGGATTAAGGTTTAAGGTTTAGTTTAGGGTTTAGGGTTTTAAATTTGGGTTTTTGGATGAATTAGGGTTTAAGTTTATGGTTTAAAAGTCATGCATTAAGTGCTTGTACCTTGTGCTAAAGTGGTGGTAAAGTTTAAACATGGTTTAGGAGCTTAAATGACTTAATTGGGTTTTTAGGTATGATTAGCTTGTACATTGTGTTTTAGAAAGTTGTAACTTGATTTAGGAGGGAAAAGATATTCAAATGTTGTGCATTGTACACTTGTACACATGCTTTAGAGGCTTGCACATTCATTTTATATGTATACATTATATATAATTAGTGTTTAGATGTAAACATTAACGTTTAATGCTTGTTTTGATATAACGTTTTGAAAAGTATGTTAAATGGAGAATGTACTTGGTAAAATGATATTAAGATATAGACTTGACATATTAGGATGTTTACATGATGTAAACATAGATAGAGATGGCATTGATAGAGGTTGCGTGAGCTTGTTTACTTTAGAGATGCAAGTTACGTTGCATAATGAGATAAAGCAAAAATTTCCCTATAAAAAGGTGGTATATATAATAGATGGATATTACAGTGCATCTAATTTAATAGATGGATAATTACATTGTTGAAAATTACGGGTTGTTATAAGACTTCCCTAACAGAGTTTACAAAGTAGAAAAGGAACTTTATGGATTGCATCAAGCTCCTAGAGCTTGGTATGAAACCTTGTCAACTTATTTATTGGACAATGGGTTTCAGAGAGGGCAGCTAGACAAAACTTTGTTTATCAAAAGGAACAAAAGTGATATTCTGTTAGTTAGACCTAGAGACACATTATTCTGTTCCCAATTATAGCAATACCGTATAAAGCATCCTTATTTGTTGATTATAATCTATCTTAAGGAATTAAAGCAATGGTGATCTTATTAAACCCTGTCATAGAGACTTAGCCACTTACCGCTTATGGCATTGTATACACTAGTAGTTCCACTTGTCCCAAGTATATAATGGAATCTAACGTTAATTTGTTGAATTTCTAGGTCACCTGGCTAGTCCACCGATCAATAAGCATCGACAATATCAATTAACTAGTTAGCTCGAAGGGCGTATCCTAGACCACATATTAGAAGTACAATACTTGTGTAAACTATTATTCTATATGTATAAATTCTATATGGAGAGCTATCACCAGACTCTAGATCCGCTTCGGTCCACTTTGATAGAATCAGTTGAACGATAGGTCGCATACAAAAGCGCGTATACAAGTATAAATCAACATTCAGATATTCATATGATAATGTCTTAATACCCCGATAGGTATTAGCCTTCAAAAGTCATTCATAATTAAAGAGTAATAATTATCAGGTTAAAAATACAGAGTTAACGAATGATACCATAAACTGAACGGATTACTAAAGGATATGGAATACACGATGTCTTATGGAATGAATACGTTGTCGACCTCTTCTACTTTCTTTTTCTCCTCTGAAAATCGACTTTTGTGGTTTAGGTATCGAGGAATATTGATTTAGCATACTTAAAACTTGTTTTTGAGTTTTCTATTATTAAGGTCTGGCAAGGTCGTTGGATAGGCGTATCCATGTATTAGATTCGGCGTAATATGGGGATTTCTTGAAGTTGGGGAACACGTTTGATATCTACCAGAATATTCTATCGATTCCATATCTTGAATTGGCGTATGAGTCCTCTGGATACGGTGTATCCGATCTTCATTCTTTTGTGATCTTTGCGTGAGTAGCACGGATACACCGTATCTTCCTTTATGGATACGGCGTATTGTCTTCATAATATGTAATCTCAACAAATATCGGTATTTAGCTCCAGATGAGCGCATTTTGTAAAGTTTCACCAATTACTCCATATTATGCATTCTCAATTTAAATAACGATTAGTAACAATTCCTTTGGCAATACTATTACAAAATGGGTTAATAACATGGGAGATAAATGATATATAAAATGACTTATTTGATGTCATCAAATATCACCCACTTGAAATCTACTTGTCCTCAAGTAGCCTTTAGAAGTTTATAAAAATGTATCACTTAAGGATATTTTCCGTTAAAGCACTTATTCGATCTATTATAAGTACACAACCAAACACCTCATCAAATAGGAAGATGAAAACACTCAAATCACTCAACTAATCTATGTTGGTAACATGTACTAATTCGCTTAATTGCCTTGGTCGTGACGAGGTATTCTATCACTAGATTGGCAGGATACACAATCTCCACTACTTAAAGCAAGGAGTAAACAAGTTTATAAAGGTAATTATGGGTTTTTGTATGGAATGGCTGTACGGTCTTGATCATTCTACATTCTTTTCACCAAAAGTTACACTCTTAACAAGGCAGTGAAGCGTCACATACACAACCCGAAACGCTGGGGATAGACATGTGTGTTCGATCACATCCCCATTCGCATTTAACCAACGGTTAGGATGAAGAATGATATAGGGTAGGAACCTTATAAACTTTCACCAAAACTTCGTTAAACAACAAAGGTACAAGACATGCATACACACCCGGAACGCCGGGATAGACATGCATGTTCGTATGAATCCTCATTCGCGTAAAACCAGTGGCTAATCATTAGGTGAGAGGGAAGTAAATTGTTGTTAAATAAAAATCAAGAAACAAATAGATTAAGCCTAAAGTACAAGTTGCTAGAACGTATTTCAGACGTTTATCATATTAAGACAATACTTATTTATAACGTCTTGACTCATAGCATCAAAAAACAACAACCTAAGTTGGCGTTCCCGTAACGGTCAACTTCCCAATCATCCCAAAACTTTACATACTCTACAAGGCAAGTGGCGATATCTTCCACTTTGTACAATACTCTACATCGTTGATTTTTTAGACGTATCAACGAATAATTGATCCTTCATATAATTCCTTCGGTAATGCTTTTGCGAAACGATTTATCTTCAAACTTTCTTTCTACTTTTTTTCATAACTATTCTTCAAATATCGGTGTAGTTAGCTTCACCAATTCACCATATAATAATTCTGGATAATTTCTTGGTAATTTCTCCGGTCTTCGGTTTCACCTAATATTTTGACGGATAGTAAAATCACATAAGTTGGACTATAATATACATTCCACTTCAAATGTGCAAATTTCCAACCGCACCAAAGTAGAATGACACAAGACTCGGGGAATACAAAACTATACACTTTAAGAAAGCTAGCACTGTAAAGTTAACTTTAAATCTAACAGGGTAGGTTAAGGTGTAAGGGTGTAACGAAACAAATAGTTGGTGTAAATTCCTAAAGGATTGGCTATACGGGTTGTTCTAGTGGGTCATCACTTTAAAGATGAGAGTGGAAGGGTTTAACGGGAGGTTAACTAACAGGTGTAGTTAGTTAATAAACAACATGTATAGGAGATTTGGTTGTAATCCTAAGATTTACCAATTTAAACAAGTTACTCAATTAAATCATAATACTAAATTATTGTGGTCTTGAATAGATATCCATGCTAAGTTCTAAAAGTCTACAATCACCGGCACACTCTATTTTGTGGAACTGATTAAACATTAGGAAACGGAAAGGTTAAATCCTCACAATATCTAACAAGGGTTATTGTGTGCGAGTTATGTAACATGTAATTTCACAAAAGTATGCTTGAAAAAAAATTAAATTTGAGCATAATTTAAGCTTTTTATTGTGAAAAATAAGACAAGTGATCATTCTAATTCCATCCCCCCACTTGAATTATACAACGTCCTCGTTGTATATATAAAACATTAAATACGAGAATTTAAAAAGAATTAGAATGAGAAACTCCCCTGATATTTTCTCGGTAGATTCTCCATGTTGAGTTTATTAGCGGATTTTGTGTTGAACACCTCTTGAGGTTTCAAGACTCCAACACTTCAAGATTTCCATATTCGTAAATTCTCCACCAATATTCGTCGATATTTCCTTCACGAGGTCCTGCGTAAAATATAGGAAAAACAGGTGCATTCCTATCTTGGTACCTACGGTTAATTTAAACTAAACTAAAACAAACTAAATACGGGTCAGTCTGTGGATACGGCGTATCAAGTTAATGAATACGGCGTATTCGCAGAACTGACAATAATGTTTTTAAAGTGCATAAAAAGTAAAGACTGATAACGTCCAGACAATCAATACGCCGTATGGGTTGGAAACGGATACTGCCCATATTGAAGTCTGGTAAGACAGACACGATAACCAAATTAAATAAAATTCGGGTTGTCGCCGAAGCACTTTAGTTTACAGCGAATGTTTTAGGTTAGACTTTTTCTTCAGCTTCCTTTTTAATCAGCTCTAGTCACCATCCATCCTTCATCCATCATACGAAAGATTTCTTGATACGTATGGCATTCATTATTGCTTGTTCTTGCTAGATTGTTGTATTCATCTTTTTAATAGCAACATATTCTTCGTCTTGTCCAAATGAATACTTGATCATCTCGAATCTTTGTATCGTGCACACCAGTGGCTCATGAACTTCACATAATTCTTATCTTTCATTATCATCATGATTTGTCTTATAAGAATCATCATAGTTTGTATGTATGTCCCATCGTCTCATTTGTTCATAACTTGACTCATCATCATCATCTTTGATAAATCCTTCTATGATAGCCTTGTTTCTTAAAGCTTCATCTTTAAGCTCACTATCTTCCAAAGCTTTGTACCACTCATAATCTTGATAATGGAGTTGATTTTCAATAATAAATGTTCCAGGTAAGTTTCCTACTATAGTATCATCAATTGAATCCAACTACATGTGGCCATTCTACCACCCAGTTTATAAATTGGAAGGATTGCAAGTATGTATGACTGGCTTCGGTTCTATCCAAACTCAGGTCAGTCCATCGTTTCTCTTCAACTTATGTAATCCTTAGTCCATTCGTAGTATACAAGTCGTCTTTATAAATCATCATAGGGTTAAACCCCATAAATATCCTTTGTTAAAGTAAGTCCGGATCTACCTTTAGAAGATAATTAAATTCGTTGAATGTTGAACAGATAGGTGTCTCGTAGTCAAATATATTAGTGTCGATTCTAAAGACTTCAGCAATTTCATCTTCATTATCAGAAAATTCTTCATCAGTGAGCTCTACCTCATCATCTCCTCTGATCCAATAAATCCATAATGCTTTCATAGTATAATGATCCATTGTTTTGTAGTTGAAAAACTTTGATCCCAACCATTCAGTAAATGCAATATCAGACGGATCAAATCCCATATCATCAGCTTCATGCTCCGAATCATCATCTACTCTTAAGTCACATGGGATGTTAGCAATTTCAACTTCATATGTGAATAAATCGTCATCCATTTTGCTTAATCGACTGACTTCACAGTTGAAAACTTCAAGTGGTGAATCGCAAGCGAGCGAATCATCTTCGACCTTAATATCCTTAATTTTCTCGAACTCTCCTTTGATAACCTTTGTCATTCTTACTGAAAAAATACCCAGAAAATTATCAGTAGAACCAGCGGGAGAAAGGTATAAAAAAAATTGGCTTAAAAGTTCCAAGAATTTTATCAGATGATCAATACGCCGTATCCAACGGAAGTGGATACGCCGTATTAATCTGTTGGGATGAATACGCTGTATTGGACAGAGAACTGGATACGCCGTATCCAGTGGAAGTGGATACGCCGTATTCAACTGTCGACCAGAACAGTGTATTCAAGAAAAATAATTAAATTGCAAAAACAATTAAACACAACAACTATATACAAGCAAAACAATTTAAAGACAAATATAAGATATACAAGAATTACCACTAATTAAATTATACTAATCATAAGGGTTAGATCTAATCTAATGTTAAAATACCAAAAGTATCAAAAATAAAATTCAAGATTATTTTCACTCCCCGGCAGCGGCGCCAAAACTGATGTTTGGTTGTATGGTGTATATTTATTGATTAAGTTTTAAAAATTTATATTTTGCGACTCAACCAAAAAACAACACGTTAACGGGGCAGTGTACCGATCTCGGTAGTATTTTCGTGGTAGTAGGTGTCGATCACTGAGGAGCTGAAGATTAAATTATCAAATTTAATTAATATCTTGGTTATTTAATCTATGTTAATTCTATTCTAATCTAAACCTATGTTAAGCTATGTCAGTCTAAATCCTAATTCTAACGGGAAAAGGGGGTTTCAGCCTGAGAGACTAGCACGGTTTGGCTTGGTGACTATATCATTCAAGACACTATTTACCCACAAAGCTGCTAGACAAAAGTAAATAGATCGGTCGAAATATATAATAAAAACTGTCAATTAAACTATTATTAATCGATTAGAATGTTGGTTGTTTATTAAGAGTAACTGATTTTTCTCTCGAGGTGTAATATCATTCTTAGATTAGGCGTAACATCATCCTAAGACCTGGACACATTAATTCTGTCACAATTAAAGCATCCACATAAAAGCATTCCTTATTTGCTGATTATAATCTATCTTAGGGATTAAAGCAATGGTGATCTTGTTAAACCCTAGCTAATAGAGACTTTACCCACTTACCGCTTAATGGGCAATCTTACACTAGTGTCACTTGTCCAACTTATACATTGGATCAGAACGTTATTTGTTGAAATTATCTAGGTCACCTGCTAGTCAACACGATCAATAAACCATCGGCAATATCCAATTAACTAGTTAAGCCACAGACTTAGAAGGACAATACTTGTGTAACTATTATTCTAGATGTATAAATTACTATATGGAGAGCTATCCCGGACTCTAGATCCGCTTGGTCCACTTTGCTAGATCCAGTTGAATGATAGGTCGCATACAAAAGTGCGTAAACAAGTATAAATTGATAAACATAAAACAAGGCACTCAACGATAAATCAAGAAATCGATATAAACAAAATACCAAAACATTCATATCTTCATAATAATGGCTATTACCCGAAGGTATTAGCCTTTTTAAACGTTAATAATTCAAGAGTAATTATTATATCCAAGGTAAACTAAAACCGAGTTAACGAATGTACAAAAATGAACGATTACTAAAGTATATGGGAAATTATCACGATATCCTCCTATGGAATTGAATACGTTGCTCGACCTCTTCTGCTCTTTTTCTCCTCTGAAAATCGACTTTTGTGGTTTAGGTATCGAGAATATGATTTAGCACACTTAAAACTCGTTTTTGAGTTTTCTATTTATAAGGTCTGGAAGTCGGTTGGATACGGCGTATCCATGTATTGGATACGGCGTATTGGGGATTTCTTGGAGTAGGGACCACGTTTGATATCTTCCAGAATATTATATTGATTCCATATCTTGAATACGGCGTATTGAGTCCTCTGGATACGGCGTATTGATCTTCATTCCTTTTGTGGTCTTTGGTGAGTGCAGGCACGGATACGCCGTATCTTCCTTGATGGATACGGCGTATTGGTCTTTAGAATAGTAATCTTCAAAATATCTTCATTTAAGCTCCAAAATGCGCGCCTTTTGCTAAGTTTCACCAATTACTCTATAATTACTACAATTCTCAAATATAAACGATTAAGTAACAATTCTTTGCAATAACTATACAAAATGGGTTAATAACATGGGATAAATGATGCTATAAAATAGACGTTATTTGATGTCATCACGACCATAAATCATTTTTAAACGTACCCGTTCGGACTGGTTATGCATTGCAGCAGGCCTGCTTCTTCGACTCGATTGAGATTTAACCGGTTCACCTTCAGTCCTACATTCTACAAACAAAAGGTGCATCATGCAATGAAGATTAATTCAAATGATTTGCTTGGTTTTCAGCAAGTTTTATTGCAATATAGTAAAAAAGTTCCTGAAATTATATACAACTGTTAGATCCCGATACCACATATACATGCACTATGTAACTAATGGCAAAATGGTCACATTATGGATCAAACACGTAATCAATTAGTCTCATATCTGATCTTAAAAGTTATAACATTATCTGTCATTCATGGCTAACTCCAAAACACAACAAAATAGTTGAATATTTCAATTTTTCATCTCTCAAGTCGGTGTTTATTTTAAATCTGTGTTTGATTTGGTAATCAAAACAATATGTAGTGATGCCAGAAGCTTATGTTCTTGCATATATTTTGTGAACTTAGTGTCACATAATAAGATTTTCATATACCCAACACAATTTGTAATGATTAACAGGATATAGAGTTACCAAGGTCTACCTTTTGATGTTAAGAGACTAACTCGGAACATGTTGATCGTTCAGGAGAACCAACATTGTTATCATATGAACTCTCTATTCCGAGCAGTGGAAGCACTACGCTTCCCACCAACGCTGGCCTGATAATGAGACTGAACCGGCGAGCTCTGTTTCGGCTTAAAAAAGTAAGTTATTAAATAACTTGGAATGTAAGTTTGAGAGAGTGAGGCGGAGAAAGCACTAACTGTTGGTTGTATTGAAGGAAGAAGAAAGGCTGGGATGGTATTTGACCAGAAGAGCCAACATACAATGGTGTGCTACTATTTAAACCTGGTGGTAAATATATTTAGGTATACTAATACAAAGATGGTCCTTTTTTCATTAGAATATTATCTTAAATACCTTCATGTTTCTGAACAATAGCCATAGACGATCAACATCTTCATATTTGAAATAACTAACCTCAGTGGCGCTTTTTTAATCATAGCTAAACTCCAATCAGAGTTTGAAAATCAGCCAAAAAAGTGAATTCATTGTAAAGCTTCAAAAGGCAAGAAGAAAGAAAATAGTTAGATGTTGTTACCTCACCACCAGTTGCACATGAGTGAAAAGAGAGTTGGTGGTTTGCTATAGTTGTTAAATTTTTTAAAAAGAATGAGTGAAATGGGATAAAGAAATGGGTTAACGCATTTTCAACCTTTAAACATGTATCTAACTTACTGGTATAGATTAGTCCATATGACCAAAAAAGTAAAGACATTAGAAGTTAAATCTCACCTGCAACGTACAGTTCACGAACATTGGTCTCCTCTTGAAGACCAGATCGAACCTATCCATACCTGTAATGAGCAGTATGCACAATTAGTGTGGAAACTAGAAGGGGGGTTGAATAGTTTACAAGTTCTTTAGCGTTTTAAAAGTTTAATTTCAAAAATGTTTAGATCCGAGTTATATGTTTAACCAATTCACAATATGAACAAGCACTAACTATCTAAACTATAACAGATACACAGCCAAAATATGTAAAGAGATAAGAAAAAAACCCAACCAAACTAAAACACCAAGATTTTATAGTGGTTCGGCTACGAAGCACCTCTTCGCCCTACTCCACTCCCTGAGTATCCGACTCGAGATTTCACTATGTCAACAAGCTCCCTTTAGGCGGAGAAAACCGTTTACACGTCGCTTACGTTATTTTCTGACACTAAGCTAAATGTCGAGTCCTAATCTTAGCTAGAACCAATCTACCACTTCACAAGATATACACACTCACAAGATCTACACTATCGGATCTACACAATATCCGAATCACACAAATACACAAGATAAATACAATGGAGGTTTGGAACTTAGAAGAAGAGAGGATAGATCACTAATCAACACTTTGTTTCTTGACGAATACAAGTGTTTTTCTCTTGCACTTGATAGAGAGGAGAGATGAGATAAAGAAGATAAGATTAGATCACTTGAAACAAGATCTAAATATGTTAGTGATCAAGAGTTTTAGTAAGAGAAAGAAGTTTTAGAGAGAGAGAGAAGACTGAAAAATTTCATGCAAAGAGGAATGTTTTTCTGCTGGGAATGGAGCAGTATTTATAGACAGGAAATCCCAACGGTCATCTGTGGGCGGTCCCGGCGGTCCTAGATATATATGGGGGCCGCCAGGCCTATAAGGGGGCCGCCCATAGACTCCGCTCCTGTTTTTGTCTTTTTGTGGTGAAGGTTGTAACTGTTATAGAACCTTCCATTTTGGGGGGAAAATTTGAAATTCAAATTTTAAGTTTTTAATAAAACTTTTCTTTTAATTAGAAAATATTTTGTAAATGTATTTTTAATAAAATACTTTTGTAGAGTTAAAAGTGAGGATTAAGAGAAAAATATTTTCTTGATCACTAATCATGCTTAATGATTTTGTTTGTCCATACCTTAAGTGATCACTAATCTTAGAAATGGAATTTTACATTTAATAATTTGTAAACGTTTATTTTTATCATAAACGTTTTTACATTTTGTTATTATCAAAACAATGAGAGGTCAAAAAATATAAATAACGTTTTTAGACATTATTTGTATTAACAATCTCTCCCTTTTTGATTATGACAAAATATAAACTCATTTTAAATAAAATTAAAGGTTTCAAATTATTAATGAGTTTTGTTCCATTTCTCCCCTTTTTGTCGAATTTAAAAAGAATGATCGTCGAATTTGTTAAGAAGAGAAAGAAATCAACGATATCAAGACTCTCCCTTGATGTGAGCCCCCCCTCGTTTTGGGGCACCAAAGGATCGATCTTACAAAAATTGTTTGCTACAAAACAAAGTTAGAAGTACAAGTGAAAGACAAATATCCAATTAACAAAGCATCATAGTAATCAATTCAATTCAACCATAAGACAACTTTATTCAACTCATAGTAGATTACAACCATAGTGGTATAATCATTACAAGATAAGATAAGAAGCATATTAAGGCAAATAGCTTAGACTACTAGATTCTTGAAGTCAAGGAGATGCCACGAGCAAAAGATGGGATGTTTATTATTAAGATCTAAGGATAGTTAATTATGGAGAGGAGGTTGTTATGGAAGAGGGAAATATAGTGGAAGGGCCAATGATGATAGATTTGATACGATTAAGATCATCTCTCAATATATCAAATAGATTTCGGGTTTGCAAGCAACAGTGGCATAGTCCCGAATGAAAATTCACTTGATCTAAAGTAGGTGGAGAGATATGTGGTGAGGTTGGAGGTGAGGGATTTGTGATTTCAATTGCTCGTTGTAGGTTGATTTCAAGAAGATTAGACAAGTGATAAAGTTCATGTGTAATTTGGTTTTGAGTTGGATCTTGAGGAGGTGAGGGAGATGAGAGAGAGTTTGTTGTGATAGGAGAAGTAGGTGGAGTCCTATGTGGTGGAGGAGAAGGTGGTGATGGTGGAAGGTTGTGACTTTGTCTCCAAGGCTCAAGAACGGCCTTTTTGTATTTTCGTGAGTAATCACGAGGAGATTTGCTAGAGGATGACATTGAGACTTTGATGAGAGGTTTATAAGAGAAGTGGTGATTTAGATGAAGAACAATGATGTTTATATAGAAGAATTTTGGGAAAGGCATGGTGTTGAAGAATAAAGATTCTAAGGAGTGTTTGGTTTAGAAAGGAAAGATTGGCTGGACCTAATAGGAATAGGGTCAAAGTTGCAGATAAAGAGGAGACAGGAGAATTTCGTGGTTCCTCTGAGGGCGGTCCCTTATATTACTGGCGGTCCCATATATATTAGGGAGCCGCCCAACATTTAAGGGGGCCGTTTTCTAGAGAATCACGAAATTTTCCAGAAGTCGAATCCTCTTTCAGAGTAGTCAATAAGGGTTGGAAGGGTGATTTTGGCATTTCCATTTCTTCAAGAATCATATAATCTAGCTAAAGGAGAGGAGAAATCATGCAATGTGGCCAAGTAGAAGCATATAAATGACTTAAAGGTCTACTAAATGTCATATAGCAAGCATGAAATAATAATGTAGACACATTGTACACGTACTTGAGTAACCGTGATAGAGGTTAAGAAAATATTACATAGTAATAATAATAGTACGTATGTCTAGCAATAATTCTCAAGAAATATCTCAACCATCATTCGAATCATCACTTGAGGCTTCTTCAGAAGATATGTAGATGATAGATTGAAGATGAGTAGGATGAACCCAGGGTTTCATGGATGGCCAATATGATTTGTATTTATTTCAATATTTTTTTTGTTAGATGAGGATTATTTGTTGATGACTGTGTCATTATCGAAGATTTAGAATTCATTTTCCATAGGGATTGAAGAATTTCGGTTGATTTTAATCTTTTAACTCGTTTGGTTAGAAAGAAACTATGAAAGTAGGCAAGTTAAAAGGAGTACTTGTTAGAAATGCAATACATCATGCTGACATGATGATGCAGGAAGAAATGGTAAGTCTTTTGAGTGCCAAGCATTATCTTGATGATTTCATTCCAAGATCTCATGTCATGACGAAAGCTCTTCTTGTGAATTTCGTTTGGAAATATGGTTTGTCGGTTCGTTGGTGATTGATTGAATGATTTCATTTAGTGTTGGAATATGTGTTTGTAAGGTGAGTATGACTCTTGATTAAGTTATCAAAGAACATGAGAGGATTCTTTAGTGTAAGAAAACATCTATTCACATGGACATGGATGAGATTCTAGCAAATGACTCGAGTAGGAATTTAAATGTTCTTTTTAATGCCAGAATGTCAAAAAAGAGATAATTGATCGTATCTTGGTGATTTATATTGAGGAATAAAATTTCAAGTTAGAAATCTTTGGACTATTCCTTCATTGACGTTCATATATTTTCAAAAGTTTGATGATTTGAAAAGGGTTTGAATATATCGTATTTAGTAGGATTCAGGAGATACAGGAAGACCTTCATGAACTTGGCTACATTCTAGGTTTCTAATGATAGGTTTTAAGATATCAGAAATATAGTTTTCATTTGAGATTGTTGAAACGTATGATTTTGTGTACCGTAATTCATCTTCCAAAGTCATTTCACCTAGAATTGAAAAAGATAATTGGTATGTGCTATTTTACACATACCTTTTACCTTGTAAAACGAACCCAAAAGACCAAAAACATGTAAAAATGGCAAATATACGCTTGTTTTTGTGTTTGTGTATGTGCAGGTACATATATTAAAAGAAATGGACCAAAATCAAAGCAAAAATGGACAAAGCAAACAGAGAAGGAAAGAGTGCACAAGAAGTTGGGGAACTTATCTAAGCTTTATGGTCAACAAAAGTCAACCCTGGTCACAATGGTCAACTCACAAAAATGACATAAAACCTTAAAATCCTAAATGTGCCCTTAATGTTAAATTCAATCTCTTCACAAAGCCCTAAATCACTAACACGTTAGTCCTTGTTAATAAAAGACTAAACAGTAGTTATCTTTTTAAAATCTATAAAGACTCTTTTACCATTCTCAAGCCCAAACAAACATCGGCCCAAACCCTTTCTTATATAATAACGTTTTAGCCCAAGTCAAAACCTACGTTTAATCCCCGGGTCAAACAAACAAGTTATTAAAGGACATTTTGAGCGGCGGGAAATGTAGTTTTACTATTCTCAGTCTCCCCCAAATAATATGCGTTGTCGCTCAAATTAGAGGGTTAAACCCATTTCCCTTCAATTAATTACGTGGCTCTAAGATTCCAAGCACAACGCTCCAAGTCAGCAGGAAATATGTCATCAAAGCCCTATGATTGGCTCTCTGACAACAAGAATGACACGCAGACAACAAACAAACACACCAAAGGAAGGAATTTGCACTAAAATCCATGTAAAAGAAGCACAGGCCTCCCAATGATTGGATTGCCAGCGTGGAAATCCGTGTGCTCACATTCTCATCTAAGGGCTACGATTTGAGATCAATGATTGGAAAGAGATTAATGGCCAAGATCAAAAGCTGCAAGGAGCGTGTCCAAGAGCCTAGAACCTTCTCTCTTGGCCTATAAATGAAGGCATCCTCTCACTCATAAAGGAGAGTTATCTAGCCTAGGAGTAGGAGTAGATTAGGGTAGCTTATTTCTAGCTTTTTGTTAATCTGTATTTTCTTTCTAAATATAATCTCACTTTTATTAATGCAATTATTGTTTTCATTTAAATTCCGTCTTTAATTCAAGTTTTATGTTAATGCAAATTAAGCTTTTAAATGTTTTTTTTAAAGTTCAATAAGCTCTACTATATTTTCATAAGCTCCTTATAAGCTCTTTTAAGCTACTCTTATTACTCTTAGCCTATTTTCATTCAGTTCAGCTTAATTAAGTTTTTTTATGCAATTGGTTTTGGAAATTGGTAATGGAATAAGCTTGCTTAAGCTTTGGTTTGATACGGGCTTAATAAGCTGTCAGAATTAGATCTAGGGGTGTTAGGTTAGAGGTTAGGTCTTCATCAAGTTCTATGGACCTTGTGTAAGTTTCACATTTACATATTTCAAATTTAAGCTTAATTTGATACATTTGCTTATTACTGTTCATTTTAGCTTTTAAGTGCTTAATATCTGCTTAATGTTGTTTATTACTGTTGTTAGATGCTTATTGAGTTAATTTTCTAGTGTACATTTTAGTTTAAATGTATTTGTTATAGAAAAGCTAAAAAATTCAAAAATAGTAGCATAATATGTTGGCTTATAGTTATAGCTTATTTGATTGTTGGAATATGTTCACTTGGTCGGTTATAAGCTAGACATTATTTGGTATTTTAAGTTTGAGTTTTAAATCTTAATTTCATAAGCTTAAAATAAGGTTTAGTAGTTTGAAGAGGTGTTTGACACAAGGTAGTACTAACTAAGTTATTACTGCCAAAGGCTATTTGGTCCTTTGGATTGTTTTTGAACATCATTTTAAAGTTTATAGATTAGGATTTAAGTCCCTAGTTAGATTTATTCAAGTTTCTTTCATAGTTAATGAGTAGTTATTGGATCTGTGGCCATAAGTTCAGATCATTAAGCTCTTTTAGTTTAGTTTAATTCTAGTTATGTTAATTACTTCATTTATTCTTATTTTGGTGTTAAAAAGTTAAGGAAACAAGTCCCTTAGTTCTGCACTTATAGGTTTTAAGCTTTGGTTACTTTGGTTGTCAAATGCATCAGCAGCTAAAAAGCCCTTAAGGCTAACTTCAAGCTTAAAATTCAGTAGGTTAGAATTAAAGTTAGCTTTTAATTTTTAGAATACAAGTAGATTGTAGGTCATATTTCATCTGTTTAAACTTAATTTAGTCTAATCAGCTTATTTGTCTAACTGTTTTTAGTCTCAAAATCAGCATTTTGTCTTTTTGATAAGAAAACCAACACTCAACACACATTGAGTCGATAAGCTTTTTCATTTACCTTTTTCTTTGAGTAATTGATTTTCAAACTAGTTTTCAAAAGGAGTTTTAAGAAGATTTAAAGTCAGGCTTTAAGATGGTATAAGCTAATTTTCCATAAGGATCTGGTTTAAGGCTTAAAAATAAGCTCAAAAGTACTTGTTTGTCTGTTTTGAACTCTATTCCCCTTTATGTGCTTATTAGTGCTTTTTCAGCTTATGGCTTATTATTTTTGCTTAATTCTAGTTAAATATGCTTATTTAGATTAGTTATAGCTAGCTTTAGCTTATTTTGCTCAAAGTTTCAAGTTTATTCTCACTTATTAGTTGTCTTAAAGTTTGTAAAAAGGCCAAGAATTTTTAAGTGTTTTCTGTCACCATATTAAGCTGTTTTCTAGCTTATTAATAAGTTTTCACAAAAAGTTTCTTTTATAAAAAATATTCCTTAAAAGCTGTTTTATAACTTTATTTTTTAAAGTTTTTGCAAAAAAATAAAAAGGGAAGAGGGGAAATCCAGGGTGAGCAAGGCTCGAACCCTGGACCTCTACCATCCTCACCTTTTTATAACACAACACACCAACACACTAACCATCTCGCCATGGGGTCTTTTTCCGTTTAATGTTTGCACATTTAATCCTTTATACACATTTTAGCTCTTTTA
Source organism: Tanacetum coccineum (assembly GCA_026074375.1). Lineage (NCBI taxonomy): Eukaryota > Viridiplantae > Streptophyta > Magnoliopsida > Asterales > Asteraceae > Tanacetum > Tanacetum coccineum. Next base: position 16,496 of record BQNB010104212.1, read on the forward strand.
GTTTATAAGCTGTTTTTGGCTTATTTCTCTGCTTATTTGATAAGTTGTTTTCACAAGCTTATTTTTTTTAGATTCTACACTATTCAAGCTACTTTTATGATTTTTTTTAGAATTTTTATAAATAGTTAAGTATTTTTAAACATTTAATTTCATTAAAATCGTTTTTAATTCATAAAAAAATTAAAAAAAGTCAAAAAATTATAATTCTTTTTTATAAAATTTTCTTTTAACATTTAGAACCTAGGAAAATTAGATTTGCTTTCATAGGGTTAAAATTGCAAAATTTTGATTTTTAAAGAACGGGATTAAATCTCGTTCATGTTTTTAGTATTTTCAAGCTCAAATCTCTTTCGTTTTTGGTCTAGTTTTCTTTGTCCTAGCTTTTTAGTTAATTAAGACTTATAAAAACCAAAAAAGATCAATTTAGGTTTAATTTTAGATAATTTAGGTTTTAAATGTCTCGTTTTTAATTCCCGTTTACGTTTTAATGCTTACGTGTTTAATTTTCATTTCTTATTTACTTGTTTTCGTGCATTTATCTACTTTTCATTTATATTTAGTAGGATTTAGAAAACCCAAATCAAAAATTCTTTGAAACTATTCAAAACGCGCGATCACGGACTTAACCGATTTTCAATTCACGCTTCGTCAAGGGAAAACGACTCGGGAGGTTTTTGAGACAACTTTGGTTAAAAGTTTGTTTCTCAAACCCGATGGAAAATACTTACTATACTATTATTTGATATAATCTCTATATACTTATATATTATATATATAGTGTGTTCGGAGCGTATCAAGTTTTTGGCGTCGCTGCCGGGGAAGTGTGTTATGATTATCGTGTTTCGTTCGAAGATTAGTGTTTTTGAAGAACCTTCCTCGTGAAGTTATTTTCTGTTTGTGAATATTTTACACTTCTATTTTCTTTTATTTTAATTCCTTTTCTTATGAATTATTTTCAAAAGCCTAAAAATATTCTCCGTTACCTCTTATCCGTTTAATTCTTTCTTCTTATCCTCTATATTGTTTAATTATTTCTTATGACGTCATTTAACCAAAGTGAGTGTGCGGGGTGTGGACAACCATGTGATGGCTTTTTATGTTATCTATGTACGTGTCCGCAGTGTGGTGTTAATCTTCTACTTGGAACTTGTTTAAATTGCACTTATGGTGATGGAAAGCCAGTCACTTGTTGTGGGTGTGAAGGCCCGTTAAGAGGAGGATTTTGTTCATTTTGCGCTTCAAGAGATGAAAATTCATTCGATTATAATCCAAATCCGAATTCTTTCAATGAATCTCAAAATTTTTCCGAATACCCTCCACAACCCCAGTACGAGATGAATATTTGTGAGTTATGTGGAAACGATGCTCATTATGATTATGATTGTTCGCCTCAAGTTCCGTTTGTTTACAATCAGAACCCGTGCTTCGATCAAAACTTCGATAATAATTTTCCACAACAATATCTTTATTGTGAGAACTGCGGGGGTTCTCACGCGACTTTTCAGTGTCAACCAATGAACCAAAATTTATCTAATTCTAATTCTTCTGGTTTTGACCAATTTCAACCCCCGCAGTATCTCATCATTCATCATTCTCCTCAAGAAATGAGTGAAGAAGTGTTGCAAGCTAGAGAAGACTTAATGAAAGCTATTCAAACCTTCTTAAGAAAGTTTTGTCGTATATCTTTTGGAGAAACACCAAAGGTTTTATAGGCTGATTTTGAGGTTGAAGTGTGACGCACGAAGAAAATTATTTGGCGCACTTGAGGTATTAATGCTAGGGCATTTATAACTTCATTTATTTTTCGTGACTAGATAGGAAGTGCGGCGCACAAAATACTTTGTGCGGCGTACTTATGGAGTTAATTTGTAATTTGACTAAGTCTTTAATTCCTTTGACTGAGAGTAGAAGTGTGGCGCACATTGGGTAAGTGCGGCACACATTTACACTTGGCAGCTTGATTCTTTGTCTTTTCTTGTATCTTGTTTCTTGAAGTGTATGAGTACTCGATCTTTGTTGTGTTTGACCTCGGGATGTCTTCAAGTGAACCTGCAAGCAATTCATGCTATTAAGTATCGAAAGTTCACGAGAAATGATAAAATATGTACAAATAACGCCACCGAAAACCTGTATAATTTAGGCGTTATCAAACCATATGAAGGATCGATTATTCGTTGATACGTCTTATAAGTCAACGATGTAAAGTATTGTAAAAAGTGGTAGATATCGCCACTTGCCTTGTAAAGTATGTAAAGCATGGGATGTAAGGGAAGTTGACCGTTATGAGAACGCCAACTTAGGTTGTTGTGTTCGATCTATGATCAAGACGTGTGTAAATAGTTGTGTCTTAATCATGGTAACGGTCGGGAAAAAAGTGTCTAGCAACTTGTATCTTAGACTTAATCTATTTGTTTCGTGATTTTTATTTAACAACAATTTATTTCCCTTTTCTAATCATTAGCCATGGGTTTTACGCGAATGAGGATGTGTACGAGCGTGTATGTCTATTCCGTCATTACGGCCATGTATACATGTCTCAGCTGCCTTGTTGGTTTATTACTATTGGTGAAAGTTAGAAGATTCCTACCCTATATCATTCTTCATCCTAACCGTTGGTTAAACTCGAATGAGGATGTGATCGAACACACATGTCTATTCTGTCATTACGGCCATGTATGTGTGCTTCAGCTGCCTTGTTGGTGTGGTACTTTTGGTGAAAGATTGTAGAATGATCAACCCTAAGCCTTTATATAAAAAACCCATATTTACCCTTATAAACTTGTTACTCCTTAGCTCTAGTGGTGGAGATGTGTATCCTTGCCAAGCTTATGATAGAATACTCGTCACGACCGAGCAATTGAGCGAATTAGTTACATGTTACCATATAGATTAGTTGAGTGATTTGAGTGTTTTCATCTACCTATTTCGTGAGGTGTTTGGTTGTGTACTTGTAATAGATCAAATAAATGCTTAAACGAAAAAATCCTTAGGGATACATTTTTATAAACTTCTAAAGGCTACTTGAGGACAAGTAGGATTCAAGTGGGGAGATATTTGATGACATCAAATAACGTTACTTTTATAGCATCATTTATCCCATGTAAATAACCCATTTTGTATAATTATTGCAAGAATTATTACTTAATCATTTGTATTTGAGAATTGCAGTAATTATGGAGTACTTGGTGAATATTAGCAAAATGGCACGCATTCTGGAGCTTAAACAAAGACATTTAAAGATTACTGTTTTGAATCCTATATGCCGTATCCAACAAAGAAGATACGGAGTAGCTGTGCCTGCACTTCACAAGAAACTACGAAGATATAATGTCCAATACGTCATATCCAGGAGACTTATACACGCCGTATTCAATATAAAGTAATAAAATATTCTAGAAGATATCGAACGTGGTCCCTACTCTAAGAAACCCTCGATACGCCGTATCCATCTCTCTCGATACGCCGTATCGACCAAATTCCAGACAGTATAAATAGAAAACCTAAAAACGGATTTTTAGTGTGCTTGATCATATTTTCGATACCTTAACCACAAAAGTCGATTTTCAGAAGACAAGAAGAGCAGAAGAGGTC
>BQNB010104213.1:0-23866 GCA_026074375.1 Tanacetum coccineum
ATTATTTGTACTAGACTCGATCTATCCGCTGCGTACTCGTAAGAGTTAAATTGGTTAACTTGATTGTTAAATTCCAACACCTTCGTGTGTCATCGGTCCCCTTGAGCGAATTTGAAAAAATTCTTTTGAGGTGAGCTTGGTTAAATGGAAAAATGTCATTGCTTCGTGTGGGTTTGGGGGCTTAACATTAGAGTCATTAAGTGTAAAAAATAAAGATTTACTAAGTAAATGGTAGTGGAGGTTCAACGTTGAGAAATATGCTCTTTGAAAAAAAGGTTGTTTGTAGCATTTATGGGTGTGAGGGGAGTTGGAGTGTGAACAAGGGTGGTCAAAAAGTAGGAGGCAGGGGTTCAAGGCGCGACAAGCTTTTCGAAGCGTTTAGGGGCGACAAGTGGTAGGCATTTACTTGTTTGGCAACACCTCAACAAGCGTTTGAAACATGACCAACCGCTTCAATCTTAAATGGTTCCTGAAGAAGCGGCAATCGACAAGCGGTAAGCATTTGCTTGGTTTACACTTTATAATTATAGTTACAACTATGTTACCAAACACTTTTTTTAAACAAACTGCTATTGCTTACTGCTACTACTACCGCTATCGCTGCCGCTGCCCCTACCGCTGCTACGTGTCGCCAAACACAGGGTGATTTTAGGTCCCATTTTGTTTACCAGATAGGAGACGATATAAAAATTTCCTTCTGGGTTGATAAGTAGATGGGTGATGTGAGACAATGTGAAATCCTAGGATGTTTCATCTCGAGAAGGAAAAATGGGTGATAATTTATAGAAAATAAAGCTGGAACGATGGGATTTAGAATGGGAAATAGGATTTACTTAGACTACCTAGGGGGAGGGCAATTGAAGAGGTGGAGAATTTATTATTATCAAAGGTTAATTTACGACAAATCATAGTAATACAAAGAAGTGGAGCTTGGATTCGAAGGGTGAATTTTCAGTTAAGTCGTTAACAAAGTGGTCGAAGGAGTAGATGAGTGGTGAGAATCGGGTCTAGACAGAACAACATGGAACAACCTTGTCCCAAAAAAGAAGTTAACGTTTTCCTGATTGAGGACTATGATCGCGAGATTGCCAGTGCGAATGGAGCTAAATAAAAAAAAGTATTGATATTGATTCTCTGTTGTGTCCGTGCTGCGATAATTACATTAAGATAGTAGATCATTGTATTGTTTCGTGTGAGGGTGCAATGAGTGTTTGGGAGATGATTTTTGCTTGTTAGGGAATGGGCTCAGTTAATGTTTTTACCGATAGAGATTTATTTAACCATAGGGGTGGGCTTATGGTTAATAAAGTGTCCCGTAAATTGTGAAATGTGGTGCTATATGTTGTTGGGTATCTGATATGGAAATACAGAAACGGTCAAGTATTTAATGGGACTTTTGTTAACACAGTGAGATTGTTTCAAGACGTACAATTGAAGTCATACGATTGGATATACAAAAGGTCCAATAGTATATAATTTTAGTGGCAAAAGTATATTGTGAGACCTCAATGTTCTGGTACCATCCAAGGTATATCTGATGTTGACTTATGTTTGCTTCTTTTGCCAACTGTAGTTTGGGTAGGTTGGGGTCTCAAACGTGAGTGGGTTATTGCATGGCTTTTAATTTAAATGTGTCTTTGGGGGACCTCAAGTCTATATACTTAAGTATTGAGTGATTTGTCACATTGCTCATGTGTTTGTTTTGGGTTTTGTTGAGGTTGTGAGGATTAACGGTGTGTTGTGTGGGTATAAAATTATTTCTTCTTTAGTTTTGTTTCTTTCGTGGCATGTGTTGTGGCCATTGTGGGATGTTGGTTTTGTATTGTACTTTTGTTGGTTTTGTTAATAAAAGTGAGTTGCCTTAAAAATAAAAATAAGTGCATTGTAAGTAACCAATTGAAAATGTGGCATTTATGTTTTGTTAAACAAATAGAAGATCACATGACATTGGTTTTTGACAAAATTTGGTTTGTGTTAATTTGTGTGTTCGTGTTAGCCTTAAAATATGAAGACTTATACAGAATTATGCTAGTTTACTTAAGGCGTGACACGTATGGACTAATAATGACTAGTTAGGATAGTTGTGTGTCGCATAGCCTATAAATACCCTCCTATACTTCACTAGAAGGGTGAGGATAACATTTGTATCATCTCATAAGTGTGTGTGTGCTCTCCCTTCTCTCTAAGACACACACACACATCTTTCCTTTTTCTCTCAATCTAATAATATGGCTTCTCATTTATTCTATCCTCCCCGACCTCCGGATCATCCTAGTCTAGTGAATATTTCATGTTAACAATTGGTATCAGAGCTAACCAATGGCGTTTTGTGTTTGATGTTCGCTTATTTGATGGTGTTCGTAGGTTTAAAGTGCTTATTTGTGCTTATTTTTAAGCCAAAAGCCACGACATGGTTTATGTGTTCCCATTTCCTCAAAAAGCTCGAAACTTTCTCTTATCTAATGTTTCTAGCTTATTGTTTAAAGTTGAACAAGGAGATTGGACTCACAGGGGTACGCGATTTGACCTAGGATCCTAGGCGATTTGATCAAGCTGTTTGATCAAAGAAGCATGCGATTTGATAGGGTTTCAGGCGGTTTGATTAAGAGTTTAGGGTTTGGTTAAGCAACAAAGAAGAAACATTTTAGGCGAGAAGTTGTTTGTTTAAAATAAGAAACCCTAAGCAGATTTTACATATTCAACCCTCGGACTTCAATCATTTTTCACAATTCGTCCTTTGCTTGTTAGTAAATAATCGTTTTCAAGAGAAAGTACCCTACACCGTTAGTCCTTAACACTTTAATTAATCAACAGTTAGTCCTTTTAAGTTGAAAGATTGTTAACCGTTAGTCCTTTAACTCAACAATCGTTAACAAAAGTTCAAGTACTTCAACAAAAACAACGATTTCAACAACACCAATCCACAACAACATCACTTTACCTACTTAAGATCCTACAAATAATTTTTCACTTCATAACACATCAATCATTCATCATGACTACTTCAACAAACAACAGTCAGATGGACAATGACATCATGTGAGCTGGTTCCAAAGATCATCCACCGATGCTCACAACAGGGAGATATGCTCAATGGCGGTCCCGTTTATTAAGATATGTTGATACCAAGTCAAACAAGAAAGAACTCGAAGCACATTACATGTACATGGCAAAGATTCATGAGGTCTTAACTGCTGATTCAAGACCTACCTTTGATGTTAAGCCAATAGAAAAGGTACAAATGGATGATGAATACAATGTGTTTGCCAATGAACATAAGCATACTAAGCAACCTGAAAACATGAATGACACAGCTTTGATGGAAAAGGTTGATAGCAATACCACACCTGATTCATCAGATTTGTGTAATAATGATTTCCAGGATGACCAATATGCTGATGATAATGACGATGAGCGTGTCGTGCTTACTAACTTAATTGCTAATTTAAAACTTGATACTGATGAAAACAAAAAGATTCAAGAGCAATTAAGAAAAGCAAACACAACACTCACTCATGAACTGAATGAATGCAAATCTGCTCTTGAAGAATCAAATGACATTAGGGATAGATGCATAAGTGCACTTCATCATAAAGAGATTGAGCTTGAGAAGTACAAAGTGTTTAAAAATTGTCAACTTGAAAAAGAAGAGGTCGAACGTAAATACAAAGAAACTCTTGATCTATTAGCTCATAAGAAACATCAATCAAATGAAGCTTTGAAAACACAAGCTTATGAAACTTTTCAATTTAAAGAGAAAAACGTTGAGTTAGTACATCAGAGTTCTTTAGAACATATAAGATTTGACATTGTTTGTAAGGAAAAAGAACAAATGAAAAAAGATTTCAAGATAAGTCAAGAAAAAGACATTGAAAAATTGATTGCTTTGGAAAACCAAGCAAAGTTTTTAAACGACATTGTTTATAAAACCAATCAATCTGTTCAAACCGTTTATATGCTAGCTCCAGATCCTAGTTCGTATTATAATAGTAGGGCAAGTTTTGTAAATCCTAAGTACCTCAAGAAAGCTCAATCTGAAAAACCATGTTTGTATAAGGTGCCATACGATAAAGATGATCTTGCAAACATATTTGCACCAAATTGTGATGAGACACTCATTCCTGAGGAAGAAAGTAGATCAAAATTTACAAAGAGTTGATTAAAAAGTATGACTACACATATCAAAATAGTCTTTACGAACTTTTTACTCCTCAAACACAGAAATCTCTTGGTCAACTGTATTTTGCCAATGAAATTTGAAAGAAAATGTGGAGAAAATCTTTTGTTAAATGCAAGCCTAATATTGTGAAAAACATAGATTTTTTGCCTATTCAAGCTTCTATAAGTAAGAGTAGACACGCATTTAATTTGGTTCAACATAACATTGATAACTTCAAAACTATTGTTTACATCGATTGGAGAAAACGTCAAGAAGACAAATGGCAAAAACCAATTACTCATGAGATAACTGTGCTTGTGAAAAATCTTTTAATTCCTCTTGAGGAAAAGACAAAATTAAATGCTAATGAATTTAAGAGAACACTTGATGTGAGGGTCGTATAGATTTCTACAAGAAGTACTACAATCCCTTAGGTAGTGTACCTAATCGTTGCATTGTAGTATATGCAAGACTCGGGGGTTTTTATGGTTCTTTAGGAAAATAGGTTGGGAAGGCTTGATCACGGTCTAACGGAATTCTAGAGGTTAAGAGAAGATTACTTTTGTGTTTTTATATTTTATGAAAGCAAGTAAATCCATGGTTTAAGAGGCTGGTTTGTTTACTAAGGTCTAAATATTAATAAATATCTACCTGGTGATAACTTTATGATAAACAAATGTATTTACCTAATCATGCACTACTCCTCAGATTGCTTCTCCTAGATCTGTTGCTTTGTCACACTTGTGATGACATGTGTAAGTATTTCCTAGGTCATGAATGGATTAGACGAACCCGCCGTCTATTTAATATTCCGTTAAGTCAACGCACAAGTAAGGTAGTATGAAGACTATTGTAAGGCCCCTAAGAGTATATTAAATGCATGTGAAATATCTTAAGATGTTCACCATTAATGGTAAGATAGTATAAAAGACTGTTACGATGGTATCCTTTCTCTCTTCTCGCTGTTTCCCTAGACATATCGAAACAGCGATACATTCAAAACTGGTTTTCTAAAAGCCTAACGACGCATTTAAATCAACAAGAAACACATCGCAAAAGGATCTTTACAATTTTAAGTTTCATGAAATCTTAGAGAAACTGAGTATCCCTTTGTTTGCTCAATAATGAAGAAGTAACATGGATACTACGCGTTCCTCCGAGATCATCAATGAAACTTCCTAAGGAATTCCAAGCTTCTTCTCATCAAATATAACATGTAATCAGAGACAAAGACAACTACACCAAGCATAAAATCGTTGGGATAGATCTAAATACAATGAGAGTCTAGGGTTTGACTCTATGAAAGCAGTAAAGATAGGATGAGAGTAATGATGTAATCATAGGTTTATGCAGGTTTACAAAAGAATTACAAATTTAAATATTGCACATTTTATTTTTCACAAATACTTGAAAAAATTCAAATTTTTACATTACTGGAGACGAGACGCCGTCGGGTGTTAATCCCGACGCCATCTCCAGGGTCTGTAAAAATCTCTTCTTCGTTTTTAATCAGAAATTTCTTGCACGCAATTTTATTAGTTAAATCTGAAGAAAGCACTGCATAAAAACATGGAATTAATCATTACAATCATATGAATCAAAACTGACGCGAATTAATCTAAACAATTTATTTAAATGTTTGATTTTGATTCTTAAAAACTGGATATTTTCCCTACAACTTATTTTGATGCACACATATTTTCTTTGTTTGCAAATTAGACGACGTTAAAAACAAACAAAGATGATTACAAAAATTCATTCATTACTAATTAAAACAAACAATCAATAATTAAAAACGAAGTACACTCTTTATATGTGGAGAAAGTAAATAATTGGGTTGCCTCCCAAAGGCGATTTCTTCTATTTACGAGTCTTGTGCTAGACATGAAGTCTAACACGTCCATACGTGACTTCTCCTTTATCATCTACCTCGTCTTCTATTTTGACAGGAGCAGGTCGCTCATTTTTGAAGTTTTTGTTCCTCCACCGGTCAAACTCCATCTCTTTTTCTTGGTGAAGTTTTATCTTTTTCTCCCATTCCAATACTAGCCTATTTACAGTCTTAGTGGGGGCTATAGGCTCTATATCGTTCTTAATCTCTTTTATCGTACATTACAATTGGTTTCTGGGTATAATTTTTGATGCCTTATCGTATTCTTTCTAGTTCTTAGGAATTATGGTACCCTTTATCAACTAATCAAGCCTTAGCCGTTGTCAGGAATGGTATTCCTAAGTTGAAAGGCCTATTCACGTTTTCCTTAATGTCTAAAATTACGAACTCTACGGGGTACACATGCTCAGCAACCTCAATTAATACGTCCTCTGCTATTCCTAAAGGGTATATATACGAGTGGCTCAGCTAGGTGAGGAGTCTATTTTCCTATTTCTCTGCAGGATTTTGTGAGTTAGTTTCATGTAGGTAGAGAGGGGTATGACGTTCACGTCGGATCCTTGATCTACTAGGGCGTTTATGCCTTTCAGGCCTCCTATGTTACAAGGTATTTATAAAATTTCTCCAATGTCTCTCCTTTTGTATCTTTTTCTGAGGATTGCTTAATAAAACAGGCCTCCTAGGTAATAAAGTTGTAAGTCCTTCTCTTTTATTTGTCCTCCTTAACTACTCAGGCTCCATAATAGGAGTCATTGAACACTTATGATTGTCAAAAGCCCTCTTATTAGTATTCTCATGGATCCTATTGCTTCAGGTAATTTTTATAGGCTGAGAGTTGGGTGCCTCAGTCGTCTCTTCTTTTTCAGCTTTTCTGATTAGTTCGTTCTTGATCCTATTTTCATCTTCATTTACTGGCATTCCCGTTTCTGTTCTGGTAGGTTTTTCAATGTCGTCGCCGGTTGCTATGTTATTATCGTTGTTGCTCTCTTCCTCACCTTTGGCGAGAGAGATAGAATTCACATTTTTTGTGACGGCGGATTTGGCCTCTTCTCTGATTAGCACTTTTTTAGGAGCCCCCTCTGGTGTGATTTCACCTTAAGAAGCCCGAAACATTGTTAAATGCAAGCCTAATATTGTGAAAAACATATATTTTTTGCCTATTCAAGCTTCTATAAGTAAGAGTAGACACGCATTTAATTTGGTTCAACATAACATTGATAACTTCAAAACTATTGTTTACATCGATTGGAGAAAACGTCAAGAAGACAAATGGCAAAAACCAATTACTCATGAGATAACTGTGCTTGTGAAAAATCTTTTAATTCCTCTTGAGGAAAAGACAAAATTAAATGCTAATGAATTTAAGAGAACACTTGATGTGAGGGTCGTAGAGATTTCTACAAGAAGTACTACAATCCCTTAGGTAGTGTACCTAATCGTTGCATTGTAGTATATGCAAGACTCGGGGGTTTTTATGGTTCTTTAGGGAAATAGGTTGGGAAGGCTTGATCACGGTCTAACGGAATTCTAGGGGTTAAGAGAAGATTACTTTTGTGTTTTTATATTTTATGAAAGCAAGTAAATCCATGGTTTGAGAGGTTGGTTTGTTTAACTAATGACTAAACTAATTAATATATAATCTACTGGTGATAACTTTATGATAAGAAAATGTATTTACCTAATCATGAACTACTCCTCAGATTGCTTCTCCTAGATCAGTTGCTTTGTCACACTTGTGATGATCTGTGTAAGTATTTCCTAGGTCATGAACGGATTACACGAACCCGCCGTCTATTTAATATTCCGTTAAGGCAACGGACAAGTAAGGTAGTATGAAGACTATTACAAGGCCCCTAAGAGTATATTAAATGCATGTGAAATAACTTAAGATGGATCAACCATATAATGGGTAAGGTAGTATAAAGACTGTTACCGATGGTATCCTTTCTACACTACTCGCGTTTCCCTAGACATATCAACATCGATACATACAAAAACTGGTTTTCTAAAGCCTAACGCGCACATTCATCAACAAGAAACAACATCAAAAGGATCTACAATTTAAGTTTCATGCAATCATAGAAACTAGTACTCCCCTGGTTTGCTCAATAATGAAGAAGAAACATGCGATAACTGGTTAAATCGTCCTCCAAGAATCATCCAATGAAACTTCCTAAGAAATTCCAAGCTTCTTCTCATCAAATATAACATGTAATCAGAGACAAAGACAACTACACCAAGCATAAAATCGTTGAGATAGATCTAAATACAATGAGAGTCTAGGGTTTGACTCTATGAAAGCAGTAAAGATAGGATGAGAGTAATGATGTAATCATAGGTTTATGCAGGTTTACAAAAGAATTACAAATTTAAATATTGCACATTTTATTTTTCACAAATACTTGAAAAAATTCAAATTTTTACATTACTGGAGACGCGACGCCGTCGGGTGTTAATCCCGACGCCATCTCCAGGGTCTGTAAAAATTTCTTCTTCGTTTTTAATGAGAAATTTCTTGCACGCAATTTTATTAGTTAAATTTGAAGAAAACACTGCATAAAAACCTGGAATTAATCATTACAATCATATGAATCAAAACTGACGCGAATTAATCTAAACAATTTATTTTAAATGTTTGAATTTGGTTCTTAAAAACCGGATATTTTCCCCTACACTTATTTTGTTGCAAAATATCTTTGATTGCAAATAAGACGAAGTTAAAAACAAACAAAGCATGATTACAAAATTCATTCAAACATAATAAAACAAACAATAAATAATTAAAACACAAGACACTCCTAATATGCGAGAAAGTAAATATTGGGTTGCCTCCCAAAAAGCGCTTTTCTTTATTTACGAGTCTTGTAGCTAGACACGAAGTCACACGTCCCTACGTGACTTCTCCTTCATCATCTACCTCGTCTTCTATTTTGACAGGAGCAGGTCGCTCATTTTTGAAGTTTTTGTTCCTCCACCGGTCAAACTCCATCTCTTTTTCTTGGTGAAGTTTTATCTTTTTCTCCCATTCCAATACTAGCCTATTTACAGTCTTAGTGGGGGCTATAGGCTCTATATCGTTCTTAATCCTTTTCTCGTCCTTACAAAGGGATTCAAGTATCCTATTGAAGCTTATCGTATTCTTTCCAGATCTTAGAGTCATGGTGCCCTTATCAAACTTAATCAAGGCCTTAGCCGTTGTCAGGAATGGTATTCCTAAGTTGAAAGGCCTATTCACGTTTTCCTTAATGTCTAAAATTACGAACTCTACGGGGTACACATGCTCAGCAACCTCAATTAATACGTCCTCTGCTATTCCTAAAGGGTATATATACGAGTGGCTAGCTAGGGAGAGTCTAATTTCCATCTCAGCAGGCCTTTCGTCGGTTAGTTTCATGTAGGTAGAGAGGGGCATGACGTTCACGTCGGATCCTTGATCTACTAGGGCGTTTATGCCTTTCAGGCCTCCTATGTTACAAGGTATTTAAAAATTTCCTCCAATGTCCTCCTTTTTTATCTTTTTCTTGAGGATTGCTTCATAAACAGGCCTCCTAGGTAATAAGTTGTAAGTCCTTCCTTTTATTTTTCCAACTCAGGCTCCTGATAGGGAGTCATTGAACCTATGATTGTCAACAAGCCCTCTATTAGTTTCTCATTGATCCTATGCTTCAGGTAATATTCTACGGGCTAAGAGTTGGGTGCCTCGGTCGTCTCTTCTTTTTCAGCTTTTCTGATTAGTTCGTTCTTGATCCTATTTTCAGCTTCATTTACTGGCATTCCCGTTTCTGTTCTGGTAGATTTTTCAATGTCGTCGCCGGTTGCTATGTTATTATCGTTGTTGCTCTCTTCCTCACCTTTGGCGAGAGAGATAGAATTCACATTTTTGGTGACGGGGGATTTGGCCTCTTCTCTGATTAGCACTTTTTTAGGAGCCCCACTGGTTGTGATTTCCTTAAGAAGCCCGAACATTTCTGCCATCTTATCGTTTATCTCCTCTCGCTGTTCGAAAATGGCATTCTCAAATCTTTCCATCCTTTCGGTGTGTGCTGCCCCGTACTCGAGCTTCGAAAGTAGTTCCTAATGCCTGGGGCTGAGGGATTGGGCCTCTACGTTCGCGAAAAGTGAAAGGGCTCTGCTTTGGTGGTTCATTCTGGTTTCGCGGGCGAGGGTTTGAGTAAACTGCTTCGGTATAAGCTTGAGGGACGTGTGTTGAGCTCGGTCTGGGCGTCGGTCGCGATCCCTTTAGTAAGAAATTAATCTAGTCTTCGAGCTCAAGCAGTCTTCGGTCAGGCATTTTTGAGGTGGGTTGAGGTGCAGAAATAGCTTTGACTGGTTTGACGAATTCTTTTACGTCATTCCAGCCCTCATGGTCGTAGAGGGCGAGGTTCTCAATGATTTCCCAGGATTCGTCGGGGTTCTTATTGCGGATTTTTCCGCCAGCGGCGCGGTCAATCTCGCACTTAAAATGAAACGAGACATGATCATAAAAAATCTAGATTTGAAGCCACGATCGATGCCATGATGAGAGACTTTTTGGATTAGGTCCTTGAAACGAGTCCATGCTTCAGATAGAGATTCTCCATGATGTTGTTGGAACATCAGGATATCGTTGCGGGGTTTTGCAGTCCTTCCCGGTGGAAAGAATTGAGCAAGGAAACGAGTTGTAAGATCCTCCCATATGGTGATGGATCCTGCTGGAAGATGTTCAAGCCAATGGCTAGCTTGATCGTGAAGGGAAAATTGAAATAAACGCATGCGCGTTCTTTCCTTGTTTTCACCGTCAAGGTCAAGTGAGTCCATAAGTTTTAAATAATCCTTGAGGTGTTGGTTTGGATCCTCGGACCGAAGTTCATGGAATGAGCATCTGTTTTGCACCAACCAGATGGTGTCGGATCGAAGAGGTACCACGTTGTTCCCTACGGGGAGCTCAATGGTATTCCTGTAGCCCTCGTGGCTTGGTTTGGAGTAATCTCCAAGGGTACAGATAGGATTCGGGTCTCCCATGGTGGTTGACGAGAATGGATTACGAAACAATTAACACAAAGAAAAGATAGACTACAAGAAAGCTAATATACGGAATTAAATTCTCACTTAAAAGGATTCAAGTGAGTAGAACTAAGTTAAACTATGATCGAAACCTAACTATTCCCCGGTAGCGGCGCCAAAAATTTGATGTGAGGGTCGTAGAGACTTCTACAAGAAGTTTTACAGTCCCTTAGGCAGTGTACCTAAGGTTTCCTAGGATGATAGGAAGCATTGATTGTACGGATTGGCCGTGGGAGAATTTCGTAGAGCTCAAGTTTGTAAGAGTGATCACGGGTCAGATCCTTTCATTTTACTGGAAGCGCTTACCTCCCACGACTTATGGATTTGGCATGCTTTTTTGTGTCTCTGGGGTGAACAACGACATGAACATTTTACGGCAATCCCCTATTTTTAATGATCTCAAATCCGAGAAAGCACTAGAAGTTCCATTTGTAGCTAATGAAGTGACCTATAAAAGGGGATGTTATCTTACTGATGAGATATATCTGGAATGGTCCGTTCTTATAAAGTCTATTTCGAATCCGAGGTCCAATGATCACAAACGAATAATGTATAAGACTGCACACGAAGCAGCACGGAAAGATGTGAAACGAGCTTTTGGTGTTTCAAAGAGGAAGTGGAAGGTAATTAAACAACTGGCTCGAGGGATAACGCTAAGTAAAATAAAGAATATAATGTACACATGCGTCGTATTACATAATATGATTATAAAAGACAACGAGCATGCGATCTCTCCCAGATTTTATCTAGAGGAGCAACATCGTGATGAAGAAACGGTACAAGTTATTTGAGAGCTACACAACAAAACAACTCATCTAAGGTGGTGTTTGAAAATAACTTAATTGACTTAATATGAAAAAACTTAATTTATTAAGTCATGTGAAAACTTGTTTGTTTTTCACTTAATTAAAAGAAATGACTTAAAATAATAAGTGATAAAACTGAGGTCCTCCACACTAAGTCATCCGTTAATTAAACACGACTTAATGGAACTATTAAACAAACAGGCCCCCTAAAAGCCGATTTAGTGAAACACATTTGGCATTGATCGAATCAACACTAATTAATCATTTTATTTGAAGTTTTATTGTAATGTTTTAATTTTATTTGAATAATTATGTATTGTTTTTTATTATTAATGAATTTTTATTTTTTTGTTAAGTTAAAAAAAATGTAGGTAGCCTTATTGTGGCTAAAAGGTTGCATGTAGGTCGCCAGAGATAAAAAAGTGAGATGGCAGGAAAAATGTAAGTCACATGATGTCTTTACTGTGGAAAGCCGACCAAGATGAATGAAAAACTAATAACATCCTATGAGTTGAGATCAACAAAAATCTTAGATTGTCTAAACATTCGAACAATTACTAACTATTTATTTTTTCATTAAAATAAAAAAACTTAATTTTTATTCTTTAAAGAAAAAATTACATGTTTCGTCCCTATGGTTTATACAAAACATCAAGTTTTATCCTTATTTCATTTTAAATACACCAGTCGTCCCTAATTTTGAAACTTGTAACGCCGACCGTCTCTATTTTGGATGGTCGTTAACTTTTTTCGTTAAGTTTATTTAGTGGAGGGGTAATGTGGTCTTTTTGCTCCTGTCACCAACTTTATTATTATTATTATTATTATTGTTGTTGTTTTTTTTTTATTATTATTTTTTATTTCATTAGAATAATAAGGATTATAACAAATTGGAGGGAAGCCGAGATACTATCTGGGCCCTCACTCCTTTAGCAATGAAAAAACTAATCCTAGTTATTGTTATTATTATTATTATTATTATTATTATTATCTCCAACGCATTTGCTATCATCACTTCTGCCATGTGTAAATATTCAAAATCAACCAAGAAACGAAATTGAGATGGATATGGAAGCCTCCCAATCTGAACCTGATGAAGAAACTGATCCAACCTATCAAAGAATAAAAAGCATTAAATCTAAAACCCATTTTATATTCTTTATCATCCACACTACAACCATCCATGAAATTAAATCTACAACCCCATCTATTATCTATTAAAAATAAAAACACACATAAAAAGCAATCTCTTATCTTCTTTATCATTTCCCAACACAACCATTTGCTAAAACCCATTTTTTCACCACGAGACCTACTGCTTCGAATCAATGACGAAGCCTTCAAATCAAACACATGCTCATCTTCTAACTTTAGATCTGAAATTTAAAAAAAATGAATAAAGACGATAGCAGAGGTGGCGCCGGAGATAATGGGCTTAGGTGGGATGGTTGTAGAGATGGACGATGGGGGTTGTGACGTGGTAGATGCGACGTGGTGGTGGTGGTTGTGACGTGATGGCAGATATGATGCGAGCTGTGACGTAGTGGTGGATATGACGTTGTGGTGGAATGAAAATGAAAAGTCAAAGGATGAGTGTGTTATAAGGTTTTTAGTGGGGGTGGGTCGGTTATTAAGTGAGTATATAGGAAAAGACGAAAATACCCATCCAACTATTAGACTTAACGAAAAAAGTTAACGACCATCCAAAATAAGGACGGCCGGCGTTACAAGTTTCAAAATTAGAGACGGCTGGTGTATTTAAAATGAAATAGAGACGAAACTTGATGTTTGGTATAAACCATAGGGACGAAAATGTAATTTTTTCTAACTTTTAAAACAAAAGATGAAATTAGCTTTTTTTAGTTCAATAATAAAAATGAATAACCATGTGTTCGTTTAATTTTTAAACAATTTATGATCTATATTTAACTTTTCTCAACATCCTATATATATTTTTGTGTAGTTGAAGTAAGTGTATTAAAAGAATATTACTCGTCATATAGCATTTGTATATATATCTTATAGCGCATACGAAACCACAATGTTTCGCAATCGTTTTTATATTTAGCATAAACCGGTGAGCCCGAGCCAACAAAAAAATCACCTAATAAAAAAATTACAAAACAACCCTCAAGCTTCTACTATTTATGGCTTTTTTTATATATATAAAACTCTATTTATTAAATATCTGACAAGGATGTAGCAATCTTTTAAATAAAAAATATACTGATGTAAAGGCATCTGGATTACGAACAAAACGATGCCAATATTGATATGTTTTAGACATGCAGATGATTCTATAAAAAATGTTGAAGTTTAATATACATTTTTGAAAAAAAAACTTTCAAAACATACCCTTAACCTATCTAATAATTTTAAAAAAAAATACCCTAAAGTTTATTTTAAAATAACAATGAAAATTTTATGTTTACAATTTTTAAAAAAACAAACGTTATTTAACATATATTGTTAAGTTGGCGTCTTAGCGTTTGACAGAAATTTAAGCACGAATTGAATACAAATAAGCCCGCCGCAACCGCGAGGAATTTCATGGTTCATATAAAGATCTTGGTTTAATGTTAAATATTGGTAGATTTTGGCTAGTTATGAAACTGTTGGGCTATTCTTGATTGACTTATTTAAAATATAGTATTGTTGATTGTTTAAACGATTGCCAACTATCTTGATGCAAATGCTAGTTGAAATCGATATTTATAAGTGTGTTCAAAGATATTTATATAGTAATGATGTGGAGAAAAAGTATCTTAATAACAACAACCGGACATATAAGGATTTTTTTTTACCACAATTGAATTACTGAGATACATTAAAACACAAAATCTAGACTAACATGCTATGGAATGTATGTTTATACCGCAAACTGCTAATTAAAAAACAACTACTCAGACGTTGTTTCAACTTATATTCATGCCGAAATTTAATACGAGCGATTTTGACCTTCATGTAGTTCATTTCGAGCCGAAAAATACATAATATTATTAAAGCAAATGTTTTTCACTACGAAGGCACAACTAGGAAAGAGGGCAACTACAATTTTGCGATTACTAATCTCTTTAGAGACTTTCTTAACCGAGAACAGATGACATCTTCTATTTCAAGATTTATGTATCCATATCTTATGATACGACCCGTTAGGCAGTATCGTTTGGCTTGCACCTCTTTAAGCGAGTGCGTGCTCCTGAGAATAAAAGAAGAGAAGAACAGATATGTGATTTAGCTAAAACTTGATTCTTTCATTAAATCCTGATGGTTTAAATAGACACGCATGGGCCATTCCCACGTTAACACAAACACATATCCTATAATGATAATGACTGACTTGATACACAAATCCTAACACAACTCAAACATCTCCTATTAGCATAAAGATAAAGATAGTTTATGGTGATAGTTATCCTATCCCATGACGAAGTCCTTTTGCCACTTTGGCGCCACGGAAACCCGTTTGGCCCTTCCTGCATCCAACGACCCCGGCGTATCATTCCGTCCTTCTTCAGAAATGACCTTGTCCTCAAGGTCATAGGCTGGATAAGCGGCTCGGAAGTCGGACAAATACTCCCACGTCGCGTCCTCTGGCGATCTTCCAGCCCATTGCACCAACACTTGTTTAACGAGGCTTCCATCCCGTAAAACAAACCGAGACCCACAAACAGTGAGCGGTTGCTCCACCACAAAACCCTCATCAGATTCCCCAGGAATTTCCGCCACGGCTTCACTTTCACTCCCTAAAAACGGCTTGAGGATTGACACATGAAACACGGGATGTATCTTACTAGTAACCGGTAAAGCAAGGCGGTAAGCCACCTTCCCAATTCGCTCCAAAATTTCATACGGCCCATAGTACCTCTTCGCCAATTTGTGAGATAAACGCCTAGCCAAAGTAAGCTGCCGATAAGGCTGAAGTTTAACGAGCACCTTATCTCCCACATTAAACTCCACTTCGCGACGTTTAAGGTTAGCCTTTTCCTCCATACGATTCTTGGCTGCTAGTAAATTGTCCCTAAGCCGACGAAGCAACTCATCCCGCTCTACTAACACGTCTTCCACAGCCGCCACTTTAGAGGACCCAGGTGGATATGGAATGATAGATAACGGAACCTTCCCATACAATGCTTGGTACGGAGACATCTTAATGCTGCTGTGATAACTAGTATTATAGCAATACTCGGCCCATGGTAAGAAGCGGACCCAGTGGTCAGGACGGTCGGTTACCATGGCACACAGATATTGCTCTAACCCATGGTTTACTACCTCAGTTTGCCTATCCGTTTGGGGATGATAAGCGGTGCTATGATTTAACTGTGTACCACTAAGTTTAAAAAGCTGAGTCCAAAACTTGCTAACAAAAATAGGATCACGGTCAGACACGATGGTCTTAGGTATACCATGATGTTTAACAACGGCTTCCACGAACACTTCAGCCACCTTGGGAGCATTAAAACTAGTTGGCAATGTCGCAAAATGCGCATATTTTGAAAACCGATCCACCACCACCAGAACGACCGAAAACCCTTTTGATAACGGCATCCCAGTTATGAAGTCCATAGAAACATCTTCCCATACGGCCGTCGGCGTAGGCAAGGGTTGCAAATACCCACCACTAGCCTGAGTCGAATATTTCGTTTGCTGACATACTAAGCAACTTTTGATGTATTCCTCGACCGATTTACGCATCCCCTTCCAGTAAAACAAACCCGACAAGCCCACTAACATCCTCTTGACGCCCCCGTGTCCTGCGATAGGAGTATTGTGAAATTCTCGCAGGAGCAGCGACTTAAGCTTTGACTCCGTCCCAATAAAATAGCGATCCTGAAAAATGACCAGCCCACCTTCTCGTCTGAAACCAGCCGCGGCATCCCCATGGTCCAACTGTCGATGCAAGTCGAGCAATTCCTCCAAAGTCCGATTGTCCTCTTTTAGCTCTTCCATAAACGAAACCAAGGGCTGACTTAAAGCCATGAATGAAGCAGTTAAGGGTCCCTCGTCCTCGTACATTCGTGAAAAAGCATCGGCCACTTGGTTTAACACCCCCGGTTTGTATTCGATGGCGAAATCGAATCCCATTAACTTACGCACATACTTCTGTTGAATCGGGGTTTGAATCACCTGCTGCATCAACTCCTTAATACTTTTATGATCCGTTCGGATAATGAATCGCCGTCCCAACAAATACTGCCGCCATTTAAAAACTCTTCACACTGATTGAGAATATTTTCTGGTCTGAATGTACGCCGCCATAAGCATTCGAGGACCCCAAAATCTTTCGACCTAAATAAATAACAAGATTGTTTGTTATTTTGCAACAAAACCGCACCTATTCCATCCCCTGACGCATCCGTTTCCACAGTAAATGTTTTTTCGAAGTCGGGTAGGCCCAAGACTGGGGTAGTCGATAGTTGTTGCTTAAGAGCTTTGAAGGCCTCGGACTCGCGGTCTCCCCACTTGAACCCGTCCTTCCGCAACAAATCAATCACGGCGACCGCATGTCGCATACCCCCTTCTATTATAACGCGAATAGTACCCAGCTAATCCAAGAAACCCACGCACATGTCGTTGCGACTGAGGTATAGGCCATTCACGAACCGCAGATACTTTCTTAGGGTCCATCTCCACACCATGCCTTGAGATGATGTGTCCCAGATATTCCAAAGTTGCTGCCCCAAAGACACACTTAGATTTCTTCACATAAAACTGGTATTCTTGTAAACAATTCAAAACACACTCCAAATGTTCCAAATGAGCCGTAAGTGTGGTACTGTAAACTAAGATGTCATCAAAGAAAACAATCACGAATTTACGTAAGTAAGGCGAAAACAACCGGTTCATGGTGGCTTGAAATGTAGATGGTGCGTTGGTAAGACCGAACGGCATAACCAAAAATTCATAATGCCCATCATGTGTTCGAAACGCCGTTTTATAGATGTCACGCTCGTGCACCCGAATCTGGTGGTACCCAGCTCGTAGGTCAAGTTTAGTAAAAATAACCGCCCCGCCAAGTTCGTCGAACATTTCATCCGCCGTTGGAATGGGAAATTTATCCTTAACCGTTACCGCATTCAAAGCCCGATAGTCCACACGCAGAGAAAGAATAGAAACGATAATCCCATCTGTCTTTTTAACAAGTAATACGGGGGACGAAAAAGGGGCTCTTGACTAATATAGAATATCCCCATGCTCTAACATCTCATTGACATAGTTTTCACATTCCCCATTTTGTGTATATGAGGGTTAGCGATACGGACGAACATTACTGGTTTGGTATTAGAAAGTTAATGGATTCGGTGGTCAATCACCGATCTCTGGAGGTTGGGCAAAAAGAAGTGGGTACCTGATAAGCGAGTCAAATCGCGTAAAGTAGCTGGCTCGAGCTGCTGGGTGAAAACCGGATCGCGAACCTCTGGTGTCTGTTGCATACTCCTCTGGCCTCTAGTGACAGGCCATGTCATTCTTACACACCATAACATCCTCAGGTCTCTAGTTGGGAGTGCGTTGATGATGAAGGCTAATCTTCTTCATGCGTAATGATTCATCGCCTTGCAAGGAGTACTTAGTATTAACCAAGGTAAATTCCATGGTTTGCTTAGCATAGTCGTGGGTTACTTTCCCTAGCTTTTGCAACCATTGGATACCTAAAACCACGTCAGGACCCTTCATTGGTAAGACATAAAGATCGACCTCCATAATCAGCCCCTGCATACTAAGTGTGACCTGCGAACACATATTTTCACACAACAAGGATTCCCCACTCCCAATATAAACCTTGAAAGCCTTGGTCGTTTGGACAGGCAAACACATTCTTTCCACTATATCGGGCTGCACAAAATTATGGGTACTCCCATTATCAATAAGAACATGCACCTCACCTGAGCCGATTGTTCCCCATAGTTGGAGAGAGCGAGGACTTCCATGCCCAATCAATGAGTTAAGAATGGATATATCACCGCTTTCCACAGCGTCTGTTGCATCAGCTTCCATATCTTGACCCGTACCTTCGCCGTCTTCGGCCATTAACAATAAAAACTTCCCTGGACATTTATGACCACGCGCCCACTTGTTGTCACAATTAAAACATAGCCCTTTGTTGAGGCGTTCCTGACGCTCCGCTGGCGAAATCCACTTGATGGCAAGCGGTTTGTTAGCAATGTTGGACGAGACTGATGTTGGGGTCGGTAACAATGGCGGTTTTCCTAAGTCAGTTTTTGGGCCTGAAAACCGTGGAGTTGCTGGTTTGGGCTGACTCGTGATTGACGTCGCCGTGGTGGTGATAACTATCCCGGACTGCTGATCCATCAATCTTGCTTCCGTCACTCGTGCTAGTGCAAAAACTTCCCCAAGCGTTGCCGGCTTAGCCACGAGCAATTCACGTTGAAGGTTTGGCTTAAGACCTGATATATAAAACGATATAAGCAAGGTTTCTGAGATATCAGTCACACGATTCATGAGCTTTTCAAACTCTCCCTGATATTGCGCCACTGTACCAGTTTGCAACAGCTTTGACAATGTACCCTGCGGATCTTCGTATTTAGAGGGTCCAAAACGATTACGCACACAACTTTCCACTAAACTACGCCCAATCGGTGTTGAGGTTGTTCATCGTCCATCAAACGGATCCAACTACGCCGCCTGCACTTCAAGATTGAAACCCACGACCATTCAGAGTTGGTCAATCTGATGTGATCAATAAAGACAAAGTATTCGGGTATTCGAGAAAAATCCAACTATCCGGATCTGTGCCATTAAACTTAGGTACATCTAAGCGCATGGGCTCGCGGGTAATGCGGGGGATCCGAGTCGCACGCCACCCCATGGGTCTTGTAACAGATTTTTAGTTTCCTGGAGTTCTGCTTGGATAGCTACCAGCCGAGCCGTAAAGGCGTCCGACTGATCTTTGAGCAACAAACGAATTGCGTTTTCGTCCATGATGAAAGCAATGAAAGCACCAAATTGATACGACCCGGTTTAGCAGTTAAGTTATAGTATCGTTTTGGGCTTGCACCTCTTTATGCGTGTGGTGCTCCTGAGGAATAAAAGAAGAAGAAGAAAGATATGGTATTAGCTAAAAACTTGATTCTTTCATTAAATCCGATGGTTCTTTTAAATAGACAAGCATGGGCTATTCCCTACGTTAACACAAACACTATCCTATAAATGATAATGACTGACTTGACACACAAAAAATCACTAACACAACTCAAACATCTCCTATTAGCATAAAGATAAAGATAGTTTATGGTGATAGTTATCCTATCCCATGATGAAGTCCTTTTGCCACTTTGGCGCCACGGAAACCCGTTTGGCCCTTCCTGCATCCAACGACCCAGGCGTATCATCTTACTTGAAGTAAAATACTAACACAGTGTTCTCAACTTATTAAATGAAAAGAAAATAGAGGAAAGCAAGTGGTATGTATGAGAGAGGAAAGCAAGGGGTTCACTATAATTTTACTTTGGTTTCTGCCCAAAAGTGAGAGGGACGTTTTTGTTCAAAAAAAACACGAGTTTCCCCTCCTTTTCATCACCTTTCACTCCCTTTCTTTCCTAGTTTATTTTTGAAGAACACAAACTTTTTTTGATTTCACTCCCTTCGTTTCCATTTCACTTCAATACAAATCTTAAGAACACAGTGTTTGATCAACTATTAAGGAATGTAAAAGGTAAAATGACACCAACGAAAAAGTCAACATCATTAAGAGTAGTTGTATTATCTAGAAAAAACATTTTATATAAAGAGAGATTTTTTGTTTGATAATCGTTATACGACGGTCACATTGATTGATTTTCTTGTGTAAATTTTACAAATGATTAAGTCTCATAAAAGTAAATAATTTTTTTTATAATCACACAACTGTTTTGTTTCTAAAGTTTTCTCTTATTATTTAGTTTCGTATGCGACTCAAAGAGAGATTTTTTGTTTGATAATCGTTATACGACGGTCACATTGGTTGATTTTCTTGTGTAAATTTTACAAACGATTAAGTCTCATAAAAATATATAATTTTTTTTACAGTCACACAACTGTTTTGTTTCTAAAGTTTTCTCTTATTATTTAGTTTTGTATGTGACTCGTATCATCTTAAATCAGAAAACTTAGGATTGCTTATTTTTTCTGCTTGTGCTTCGGCTTTAAAACATGTGCTTATAAAAAAGTACTTTTAGGCCCAGTGTTTGGTTTCGCTTATTACTATATATCTTAATTACCATTACGCAACACGACAAACACAGTGCCAAAACCTTCAGTCCAAAATCAGGCCCACAACCATTAGCCCAAAATGCGACAAACACAGTGCCAAAACCTGTAGTCCAAAATCAGGCCCACAACCATTAGCCCAAAATGTGGCCCAAATACAAAAAAATCCACAGGCCCAAAATAGAATAAAAAAAACTTTACAAAACGGATCATCAACTTTTAACTATTTACGTCTTTTTTGTTTATCACATATGTATCGATTCATTCAGATCAAAAAATACCCGCGGAAAAATCTTCGAATTTCAAACAAACCGAGCACAATATTGCAATGCTTTTGAAATACGCACGATTTTATAAAAAATGTCAAAGCTTAATATAAAATATGAAAAAAAAAATTACAAACCGTACCGTCAACTTTTACCTATTTATGATTTTTTTTATATACTAAACTTTATTTATCACATATATAACGCATATCCAACGATTCATTCTGATAAAAAAATACACGCGGAAAAATCTTCGAATTGCGAACAAAATGAGCCAAATATTGCAATACTTCTGACATACGTACGATTTTACATTTTTAATATATATATATTTGAAAAAAAAAGAGTAACAAAAAGCCCCTAGGTGTTAACACAAATTAATATCCATCCTCATTTACCAAGGCTTACAAATTGCCCCGCTGCAACGCGCGTGCACAAATTCTTCTCGTTTATATAAAAAACACAATATATGCTTAATAATAATTGTAATATAAATTTTTAATCAAGTTCATTTAGAAAAGGGTTTAAATTAAATATAAGAGTAAAAATAATACAAAATGAGCAGTTTTTAACATGCTTATAAAAAACTGTTTAGTCTGTTTTTTAAGCAAACAAGTAATAAGTGTTTTAATGAAAAAAATGATATTTTGCTTAAAAAAACAAATAAACAAAAAACTTAAAAATAAAGTAATTTTAAAAAGTAAACACCCTCTTAAGATGTGGTTTTAGGTTCTCACCTTTTTCTCAAGAACCAAGTAATTTTATCAATCTATACTATTATGAAACATAGCTAACACTCATAATTTTTAAGCTAGACATTTTGAAGAAATGAAGAAAAAAACATTTTATTCTTATACTTGTTTCAAAGGTTGATTATCTCATTTATTTCAATTTGAAACAAATTTCCCAACATAGAGTGTTAATATATGCTCAATCAATAATATTTGAAATATTATTATTTTTTTGGGCAGCCAAGACTGGTTCTCACTTTTTAAACTATCGTTTTATCTATACTAAACTCTCTAATCACGAATTTCTAAAGTACAACTCAATACAACAAGAGTAAAGTACATTTTTCGTCCTTGTGGTTATTCGAAAACAACAATTTTCGTCATTTCCCACCAATAATTTCAGAAACCGTCCTTTTAACGGTCATTTCAAGACAATATTAGTCTTTCCCTCGTTGAATGTTAGTAAACCTCCGTTACTTTTAACCTTTGACTAAAACCTAAGGGCAATTCAGTTCTTTACCATTTCCTCATAATTTAACATATTTACTTTATAGGAGAAATAAATAACACAGCCTTGTCACATCTAACTATATGTCATCATTATTACTTTGTCTATCTAAAAAATGGGCACCTACCACACCAAACAACCTTACCAAGTCATCCAAAGTCTAATGTATAAAAATTCAAAAATTGATTTGGCAACGATAGAGGATATGAGATAAGTTGTGATGGTAGCCGATTTGGAAACGGTATAGGATCTGGTAGTGGTGGTTAAGTCGATTTGTTGGCGGTGGTAGCCGATCGTGGTGGTGGTAACAGATATATCCGACAGCTTCGACGGCGGCGGTGGTCATGACAGTTGTGATGGGAAAATTTACCTTCCCATTTCACACCCATCACAACTTCGCACGTCGTGACTAACACTTTCACTTTATATGAATGACAAGTTAGTAGTTTTTTAGTTATGAATTGATGTTTTGATCATGAAGACATGGGAGGACTAATACATAAGCTAATAGACACAGTTAAGGAAGAGTTTATGGATGATGAGCTGAATGAGTAGTTGGTTAAGTTATCGGAAGATATGGTTATGCACTTAATACTTTTATTTTTCTCTATTAGACTTGCTCGTAGCATTTTTTGTACAATAATTTCATAGTTGTAGTATTTCTAGACTTATTAGTATATGCTTACGATAACGTAGTTTATTTTGGGTGATATGTTCAATTTTATCACCCTTCGGTTTATGAGTACTTGTTGCATGATTATTTTTCCAAGTACTTACATGCATGCATACATGAATAGCTTAGTTATACTTATTATTATATGTTTACTTGCATGTATGTCTTTCATAGTATTTATCCATATTTAGGGGTTTTAGGAATTGATTCTTGAATGGTTTAAGGAACTAGGATTTGCAACAAATAGCTCCCTAAACATCACATTTTCACCTTTTGGATCGTTGGACAATAAAAGAAACATTAAATTTTGTCTAAAACAGGCGACGGTCCTGTGATTGATGGGACGGTCTCTTTATATATAAGGGACCGTCGCCCAATTAAGGGAACCGTTATAACACCTCCATTTTTACACATATAGCAGCGGAAACTAATCTGAGGTATTATTTCATAGTACAACAGTCATAATCATAGAAAACGAATCGTAAAGAGACGTTTTTTTGGAAAATTTAGTTATCATTCATTTATTCATCAGAGTTTTTACAAAAAGTGATGTCCCAAAATCTACATGAAAACATAAAGTTT
>BQNB010104214.1:0-23865 GCA_026074375.1 Tanacetum coccineum
CAATCTGCTTGGATCGGGAGTGCTGGACATTATTGTAGCAGAGAGCAATGGCACTGCGATTATCACAATATAAAGGGGAATCTTATTGAAGGCAAAGCCGTAATCTATAAGCTGTGATCTCATCCAAAGTATCTGAGCACCGCATCCAAACATGGCAATGTATTCAGCCTCTGTAGTTGAGATCGCAGTTCTTTTCTGTTTCTTTGATGACCAGCTGACTAATTTATCTCCAAGGAACTGAGCACTTCATGATGTACTTCTTCGTGTGTCTTGACAACCTGCATGGTCTGCATCTGCATAGGCCGTTAGTGCTATAGCGGTGTCTTTCGGATACCAAAGACCCCAATTAATGGTTCATCTGAGATACCGAAAGACCCATTTAAGTGCTTCAAGGTGCTTTTTGGTAGGCGAAGCCTGATACCTAACACACATGCATACAGCGAATACAAGGTCGGGTCTGCTGGCAGTGAGGTACATCAGGGAGCCGACCATACTACGAAATCGAGTCTGGTCAACTGGAATCCCTAGTGGGTCCTCATCCAGTTTAAGTCGATCCACCATGGGTGTATCAACAGGCTTACACGAATCCATCCCAAATTTCTTTAATATTTCAAGAGCGAATTTTGATTGATTATTAAAAATGCCTCTGGGATTTTGAGAAATTTGTAAACCTAGGAAAAAAGACATTTGTCCCATCATTGACATTTGAAATTTAGAACTCATCTCATTGGAACATATGTCACACGCTTTAGGGCCTGTTTTCCGAGTGAATAATGTCAGATCTACTGCACCCTTGGAAAAGTTGTTGTCTAGAAGAAATCATGACAAGGTATCATACCACGCCCGAGGAGCTTTCTTTAAACCGTACAAAGCCTTCTTCAGACGATAAACATATGTCGGATGGTCTGGATCAACGAAACCATCTGGTTGACTAACATAGACTTCTTCCTTTAACTCGCCATTAAGGAATGTTGTCTTGACATCCATTTGATAGATGGTCATGTTTTTACTGGCGGCATTGGCAATGAAGATTCGAATAGCCTCGATGCGTGCAACCGGTACAAATGATTCCTTGAAATCAATACCCTCCTCTTGTCGATATCCCTTGGCCACTAACCTAACCTTGTTCTTCAAAACATCACCGTACTCATCAAGCTTAACTTTGTAAATCCACTTGAGAGCTATAATCATGACACAGTCTGGTTGAGGTACTATTTCCCATACTTGAAGTTGATCAAATTCGTGAATCTCATCTTGTATAGCTTAAAACCAGCAATCTTCAGTTATTGCGGATTTGAAATTCTTTGGTTAGACTTTTAACAGTACAGAGTTATACAAGCACCACAAGGTATCGGTTGCCAGTTGTTTTCTGGTGGATACCGGCCGAGAGGGGTTACCAATAATATTATCCAGCAGGTGATCTTTGCTCCATTTCCCGAGATGTTGAAGTATTTGAGTAACATAAGGAGATTCTGCTGAACTAAGATCCCTAGATGACGATGCTTCAAAACTAGGTTCTAGAGCAAATACGTTTATGAAGGGATTATTGTCAACATGAGCAAAAGGATTGTTTTCCATGAGAGTAGATTCAGCTGCAACGCCTTGATGTAAACTTGGAGATTGTAATGCTGAAGATGACGGTGAATGACTTGGAGAAGGTGCATCTTGATCAATGGTAGTAGATGAAGGTGTACCGGCTGAAAGAGACTGAAACTGTGGAAACTGAGGGAGTAGGAAAGGAGCAGGGGAAACCGGTCTTTCAACACGAAGAGGTTCCAGGTATTCATCGAACATTGGTTGGAATAAAATCTCTAGTTCTTTATTTATGGGAGGTACATAAGGTACTGCAGGAACTGGATTTGGTACGAGCCTTGAAATTATCTGTCCAGGCGTCAGAAATGTAGAAGCGGGTCCTGTACTGAGTTGCACAAGAGCTATTTGCTCAGTCAGCTCATCGAATTGAACGTGGATAGTATCCATAATTTTTCGGGATCTCTTGTTGTAGATTCTATACCCTTACCTGCTAGGTGCATAACCAACGAATATTCCAATATCAGCTGTTGGTTGTAATTTTCCAAGATCTTTGCTATCATTTGTAGGGTAACAAAGAGCACCAAAGACACGGAAAAAGGTAAGATCAGGCTTCTTATCATGCACCAGCTCATATGAAGTTTTGTTATGAAGAGTGTGAATGAGGGATCGGTTTTGGGTGTAACAAGCAGTAGCCACAGCTTCTGCCTATAGAAACATCAGAGTCTTATAAAATATCAGCATTGTCCTAGTGGCCTCTACAAGAGTACGGTTCCATCTTTCAACAATGTCGTTCTGTTGTGGAGTCCTTGGAACTGTCTTTTGGTGAAAAATGCCGACACGTTCATAATATGCAGTCAAATCTTTATTGACAAATTATGTGGCATTATCGGTAAGGATGTATCTAATAGTTTTGTTGAGACCGACTTGTATTTGCTTTAGAAATTTGATGACGACCTCTGGGGTTTCATCTTTCGATCTTAAAAACTTAACCCAAGTAAACCGAGAATAATCATCAATGATGACTAAGATATATTTTTTCCCATTAATTGTTTGCACTCGCATCGGTCCACATAAATCCATATGAAGAGTATTAAGAACTTCCAAGTTGGTGTTTTGGGTTTGTGGGTATGATTTTTGCTCTTTCCTAGTTGACATGTAGAGCAAAGATGATCTTTCTTAAACTTCAATCTAGGTAAACCTATGGCTAAGTCCTTTCTTTCAAGGTTGTTAATGGTACCGAAGTTCAAGTGGTTTAAACGATGATGCCATAACCATGATTTGTTCTTGGAGGCCTTAGACAACAGGAAAATAGGAGAGGACTTCATCATGTCTTCAATTGAGATAGTGTACAAATTAGAACCGCAAGAACCTTTAATTAATTCAACACCATCCGTATCTCGAACATAACATGAATGTTTCCTGAATGCAACTTCCAGATCAGAGTCGCAAAATTATCCGACAAAGAATAAATTGTGTCCTAGTCCTTCCATATAGTATACCCTAGAGATTACACTGTCACCAATCACATAATCTCCATAACCCATAATAGCACCAAAGTGGTCATTCTCGAATCTAACTGTCCCGGTGAACTTTTTCACGAAATTCTTGAGCCATGAGCGATCCCCTGTCATATGTTTTGAACACCCTGAGTCCAAATACCAAAGGACGATCTGTACGACCTGCATTTGAAAATAGACAAAGATGGAGAGTTTGGAAAGTTGGATCCCCAATTTTGGTTGGGTTCCTGTTGGTTAGCACAAGTAATGGCCTGATTCTCGTTTTGCTTAGCAGGTGATACTTTGGGTTTGGTGAGCCTAGTTAAAGGGCACTGTTCTCCTAAAGTGAATATTCTGCTCGTGGGTCTCCATTGATGACCAACACTGGTAAGCACTTTGCCTGTGGGTTTCCATACTTGCCTAATTTGCTTAGGTTTCCAAACTTGCTTAACTTTGCGCACAATATTATGAATATTATGAATAGAGGGGGATGCCTTAACAGATTGAAAATAATAAACCACACACACATCATGATTTGCAGAAATTAAACATTTGTTACATGTTTGGCAAACATAATCAAAATTCGAATTAATTACAGTACGCTTAGAGCTACTACTAGAATCAACATGATTCGTGGTTCTTAAGTTAGACTTATTTATCCTAAGGTGTTTGATCAAGATTGACTCACACCTTTAAAATATATATAATATATAAATATAAAATACTTATATAAATATATAAATATAATAAGGGTAATAATCAAAAAATCTCAATTATAGTAATCCGGGAGTATGATTCCCGGATCGTTATCCCCAACGAGGAATGCAATTGAAAATCGAAAGTCATTTTGAGAATCGATGCTTGAATGGAACAAGATTATGATTGGTTTTCTAAAACTATGAGAAAATTAAGGCAAAAACTTAAAAACACCTAAGGGAAGACAAATTAAAAACGCAAAACGGGAGTCCTAAACGGGACCTAAAAACCCTAAATTATCAAAATTAAGTTCTAAATTGATCTTTTTGGTTTTTATAAGTCTTAATTGACTAAAAAGCTAGCACAAAGAAAACTAGACTAAAAACGAAGGTGATTAGGGCTTGAAAACACTAAAGACGTGAACGGGATTCAATCCCGTTCTTTAAAAAACAAAATTTTGCAATTTTAACCCTACGAAAGCAAATCTAATTTTCCTAGGTTCTAAATGTTAAAAGAAAATTTTCTAAAAAAGAATTATATTTTTTGACTATTTTATAATTTTTTATGAATTAAAAACGATTTTAATGAAATTAAATGTTTAAAAATACTAAACTATTTATAAAAAAACTGGAAAAATCATGGAAAGTAGCTTGAACAGTGAGGAATTTAGGAAAAATAAGCTTGTGAAAACAGCTTATCGAATAAGCAGAGAAATAAGCCAAAACAGCTTATTATACTAAAAAGCCTAAAACGTGTATAAAAGATAGTTTTTGCAAATATAAAACAAAAAAGACCTCAGGGCACGTTGGTTGAGTGTATTTTGTGTGTTGTGTTATAAAAGGTGAGGAGGGTAGAGGTCCAGGGTTCGAGCCTTGCTCACCCTGGATTTCCCCACTTCCCTTTTTATTTTTTTGCATAAACTTTAAAAAAGCAAAGTTATAAAACAGCTTATAAGGAACATTTTTATAAAAGAAACTTTTTGTGAAAACTTATGAATAAGCTCGAAAATAGCTTAATATGATGATAGATAACACTTAACTTTTTTTTTGCTTTTTTAACAAAATTCAAGAAAACAAATAAGTTGAAATAAGCTAACACTTAAGCTAATTAAGCTACCATTATACTAAAACTAACCTAATAAACAAATTGAAACAAGATTTGAGCAAAAATAATAAGCATAAAGCTGAAAAGCAGATTAAGCACTTAAGTCTAAACTAACTACCAAACAGTCCTTAAGGGTACTTTGAGCTTATTTTCTAATAAGCAGATGGAACCTTGTAATAATCTAGCTTATACTAGCTTTAACTATAACCTATAAGCTACTAAAATCAACTTTTGAAATCTATTTTGAAACTCAAATGCTTAATGAAAAAGCTCCTTTAAAACTGCTTAATTACCCAGTACTTGCTGAGTTTTTCTTTTAGCTTGAAAAGACAAAATGCTTATTTTGAGCTTAAAAACAGATAGCTTAATGATCTTTTAAAGAAAAAATAAGCTAAAGCTAATTAAGATTGACCTAAAAACTACTTGTGTTTTTAAAATCAAAACCTAAAAACTAAAATTACCCTCTGATTTTTAATCCTAAAAATGACTGTTTGTCTGTTTTTGTTACCTGATGCAATTGACATAATTTCAAACAAAACATAAATCTTCAAATGCAGACCTAATAGACTAGCTTTTACACTAATAAAATACCCAAGTGAGTGGAGACAAGTAAACTAAATCAGCTAAAACCTATTTGAGCTTAAAATGGACTAAAATCTAACCTTATCCTCACATATTCAAAATTCTATTAGCTAACTTATTTAAAAACAACTTTAACCTACAAGTACCTAAAATCCTTTTATTATAAACTTAAAATGATAATTGAAATCATTTCAAAGGACCAAGAGGACCTTGTGTTGGGAATTATAATTTGAGTTGATAAGACAAAACACAAATGAAACAAGATGGAAACATGAAGGACCAAAGTTGTAGTCAAAGAAGTCTTCAAAAGATAAGAATTGGAAGATTCTCTCAGATTTGGTCAAAGATAAAGATAAAGATTTGGTCAAAGATAAAGATTGATTTTCTTATTAATTATCTTTATTAGTTTCCATGTAAACCTTAACTCCTTATACTATAAAAGGAGGTCTAAGGTATGTAGTTTAGTATCCATCATAGTTAGATCTCTCCAATGAGAGTCTAATAGTTAGCTTATTAGTTTATGTAATAGTTCATAGTCGACTGATTAAAGTCGAATAGTTCATAGTTGACTGTTTAAAGTCGAATAGTATATAGTTTATGAATAAAAACCTTGTTCATAACATCGTTGTTCTCATTTGTTATTACGCTGCGTGATCAATGTTATGATATCCTAGATGGGCAAAACGATATATGAAGCCTACAATTAGGTTTTAACAATTGGTATCAGAGCCTCGTGGCTCTTGATCTGGGGTTGATAAGGTTTTCATGTAAATTATTTTTCTGTTTTTATTAATAAAAAGGCATATTTAATTTTAGGGTTTTTATGCAAACCCTAATTCTTCTATAGCAGCAGTCATGGGTTAAAGAGCAAGCAGGTTTCATTATGTTCCTGCTGATTGTTGGTCTCGGTTCCTACTGGTTGCTCATTGTTACTACTGGTCGCTCGTGGTTACTGCTGGTAGTTCACGATTTGTGCTGGCTCTTCAAACGGTTTCTATTGGTTGTGTTACATTCTTACTGGTCGTTTGTGCTGGTTGAAGAAAGTGCAGATCAATGACAGTTTTGCAACCACTCAGCAACAGTCAGTAACAGCTTTAGTGATAGATTTGAGACAGAAATATGGTCACTAATGACAGTTTTGGTTTGTACGGGTAGCTTTGTCCGATATAGCTAGTTTGTACCGCTGGCTTTGGCCGATATCGGATGACACACACTTTATTGGTTTTTGGACGCACGAGTTGCACAAGAGACCCCTATTGATGATACAAAAATAGGGGAGAAGATTTCTGTTGCTGCAGCTTATTATTGTGATGACTGTTTCCTACCATTGTTTTTCATGCAGATTGTTTGGTAATATCTAATAGGGGAAGATTGATAGGAATTACATATTTGATAATTACAAAACCCATAACAACATTAATTGAAGAAAGAAAGAAAACAAAAGAAACTCAAGATATGCTTAAAGTAGGAAACAAGATCAAGATTGATGTGATTGAAAATCAACATTAATGTGAAGATATTGATTGTCAACATTAATGTGATTAGTCAACATTACTGTGATGATTAATGCAATTAATTAGTTTTCCTAATTGTATTTATGTTTTGCTTTTGAAACAATAAGGACCTATTATGTAATAGTTAGTTAGCTTTGTTAGTAAGCTAGGGTTTCTTGTAACCTCCCTCTATTATATAAAGAGGGTAGGCGTCTAGGTTACAGGTATCTATACATAGCAGACTTCTCCAATGAGAGTCTAGAAACGCATAGAGCGTGTGTAGTAGTAGTAATAGTTTCTTTATCATGTTTGAATAAAGAAAACCTTTTAGTAATGTGATTGTGTTCTTCATATTCGCTGCATATTTTCAATCAATGTTATCATACCCTAGTTGAGTCCAGATCTTGGATTCTACAATTTCCAATTGTGGAGTTTGAATAACTCCTTAGATCGTTGTAAGCTCAGGTTGTTTAGACCTTATCTAGGATAATGATAACAATGAACATAAAGTATATGCATAGCGGAAATAGCATAAGAACATTGATATTATAACAAGGTTTTTCATTCATTATCTTTTAC
Organism: Tanacetum coccineum; assembly: GCA_026074375.1. Taxonomy (NCBI): domain Eukaryota; kingdom Viridiplantae; phylum Streptophyta; class Magnoliopsida; order Asterales; family Asteraceae; genus Tanacetum; species Tanacetum coccineum. The sequence goes on from BQNB010104214.1 coordinate 7,484, forward strand.
TATTAGCCCCAATTCTACACGATCAACTGTAGAACGGTTATCTACAAACTAACAGGGATCAAAGATCCTTGAGGCTAAACCAACCAAACCATCTAGGCATTCACATGCCTAGACACACACACCTTTTCTAGACGTCTACATCTTGTGCACACACTTAAAAATCTACGCGCGGATATCTCTTTATATATAGATGATATCTAGGTGCACAAAGGCTAGACAAATAAGATTAGGAAACTATAAAATCACTTTAAATACTATTTGACTAATCTTCAATCAGCATTAATGTTGATCTTTATCTTTTAGTTGATCTTTATCTTATACTTGAATGAGGAGATCTTCTAGGAAATCTTCAAAATCTTCCATCTCTTGAAGAATTCCAGCTTTGCGTTTGAGTCCTTTTGTTTCATTCTTTTATTCACTTTGTCTCATCAAATCTATATTCCCAACAATCTTCCCCTATTTGATGATGACAAAACAAACAAAGTCGTGTACGAACTTCATTATAAAGCCAAAGCTTCCCCTGAAGTTGAGATGTAATCATCTCCCTGAATGAAACAAAATCTTCCCCTTAATTCAAATTTCCTTTGTAACCTTGCCATGCCACCACACATAATAAGCTGCAAATCAATAAACCTGTAATATTCTTCCCCTTTTTGTAATCATCCAATAGGGGTCTTCCTGTAGAAATGCAACTTGAATCATAACAGCTACAAATCATATACCACAAACTCTAATCCAGCCTCTCCATACTCAAAATACCGCCATGATGTTATAATTACGGAAAAATGACTTTGAGCAGTAGAAATATAAACTAGCAGTAGTAATAAATGACTAGTAGTATTAACGAATTGTGGAGTTTGAATAACTCCTTAGATCGTTGTAAGCTCAGGTTGTTTAGACCTTATCTAGGATAATGATAACAATGAACATAAAGTATATGCACAACGGAATAACAAATAAGAACAACAATGTTATGAACAAGGTTTTTATTCATAAACTAATAAACTATAAACTATTCGACTTTAATCACATTAATAAAGAAACTAACTATTAACTACTACACACGCTTTCTATGCGTTTAGACTCTTATTGGAGAGACTATCTATGAATGGATCCCTAATACAAGATGCCTTCCCCTCTTTATATAATAGAGGGGTTAGGGTTTAAAAGACTAGATAAGATCAAAATAAGATTAGGAAACTATGAAATACTTTTTGACTAATCTTCAATCAGCATTTATGTTTATCTTTATCTTTTAGCTGAGCATTAAATACTGTTTGACTAATCTTCAATCAGCATTAATGTTATTCTAGCTTTGTCTTGTAGGTCCTCCATCTTTAATATGTTTTGTCATAATCAACTCAAAGTATAATTCCTAACAATCTTCCCCTAGTTGATAATGACAAAACCAATAAGCACAAGCTTCCCCTGAAGCTAATATAGATGAAGAACTTCCCCTGAATCCATGCACTCTTCCCCTTTTTGTCATAATCAAATAGGTGTGCATGTGATGGTTTAAGTTCATATGAAACAATAAGTTCCCCTTAAAGGTATATTAACCATCTCTTTGAATCTCAAACTCAGTAGCATAGATCATCTCTTCCTTCAGTACGAACAAGACATGCTTATTACTATATTATGTAATAAAATGTTCTTTTGGATAATTCTTGATGTCATATATGCATGGCGGATCACTGCATGGCCGATAGTTCTCAGTGAGCTCCGTGCATCAACGACTAGTATCCATAAGATCCAATGTCAAGGGCTGTATCGTATCATACTTCGACCATATATTTGTAAAGGAGCGTTGTAATTTTCATTAAAAGAATTATATCATGCACTTTAAACCGTGGCCAAAACGATCCATACAATAATCATTATTCGAGATCCAAAGGGTTATGTTGACCTATTAATAAGTTATTTATTTATAGATAAAAATTTACAGAATATTAAATACATAGGAAAACTTATAAACCTAGATTGAGAGAGCCTCGAGGGCTTCTGATACCAAAAACTTTTGGTTTTTTTTTTTTGTTTTGGGGGGGTCCTTTAAACAGGATCTGAATGAGCCTTGAACGACTGATAGTCCTTTGAATAAATCCAAAGATCCTATAAGAGACAATGACTGTGAAATATAAATACTGACGCGGAATATCAATATCTATACCAAGATGAACACAAGAACAAATACTAAAATTGCTATTACTATTACTATTTGATTGTGAATACTCAATCAACTGTTGTGTTTACAATACTATTCTATGTTCCTTTTATAGGCTTAAGGAACCCTAAACGCGTTAAGAGATAATGCTTATCTCTTCCTAAATCAACGCTAATTGATAACTATTACTATAATTACAAACAGACTTAACTGTCTGACCAAGCAGTATTAACTTTAATACTGCCAGGCTTAAGTTAATGCTAGCAGACTTAACTTGCTCTACCAGACTTAACTTCTATACTAACAGTACTAACTATTCGTCTATCAGTACAAACTTTAACTAACAGACTTAACTTTAATACTAACAGTATTAAGTTTGCTTACAATATTTTCCTAACACCTATTATACTGCATTTTAAACATAAAACAAGCATGTAAATACACTAAGAAGCACTTAATCAAAATCAAGGCAAACAAGCTTAAATATAAAACTTAAAACACCACAGATTCAAAGTACATATACAAGACAACTTAGAACTTGATTTTTCACTTTAAACACTTTTAAAACAGTTTAACTTAACTTAAAAGGGCTTGTTAAAGATGGCTTAGTGACCCAAGCAGTTTTAAAACTCTTTTTGACCCGTTTTCAGTTCTTATCCCAAACACCCCTTTAACTTCCTAAATTTCATTTTAGAACAATGTGACACGTCAAATAGTAACACACACAAACATGTAGAGCAACTGAACACTCAGAAGACTAATGTCCCTGTGCCTCCTTCTACAGGAGTAAACTGTTGCACCAATGCTAGCGGATCACAGCCTAGGAGCAATACCAAGAAAAATAGGATCTCGCCAGCTAAAGGTGTCAACAAGAAGAAAGTAGAAGAACACCCTAGGATAAATAAGTCTAACTTAAGAACCACGAATCGTGTTGATTCTAGTAGTAGCTCTAAGCGTACTGTAATTAATTCGAATTCTGATTCTGTTTGCCAAACATGTAACAAATGTTTAATTTCTGCAAATCATGATGTGTGTGTGGTTGATTATTTGCAATCTGTTAAGGCATCCCCCTCTATTCATAATATTCATAATGTTGTGCGCAAAGTTAAGCAAGTTTGGAAACCTAAGCAAGTTAGGCAAGTATGGAAACCCACAGGCAAAGTGCTTACCAGTGTTGGTCATCAATGGAGACCTACGAGCAGAATATTCACTTTAGGAGAACAATGCCCTTTAACTAGGCTCACTAAACCCAAAGTAGTATCCGCTAAGCAAACTGAGAATCAGGCCATTACTTGTGCTAACCAACAGGAACCCAACCAAATATGGGGATCCAACTTTCCAAACTCTCCATCTTCGTCCGTTTTTAAATGCAGGTCGTACAGATCATCCTTTGGTATTTGGATTTAGGCTGTTCAAAACATATAACGGAGGATCGCTCGCGGCTCAGAAATTTCATGAAAAAGTTCATCGGGACAGTTAGATTCAGGAATGACGACTTTGGTGCTATTATGGGTTATGGAGATTATGTGATTGGTGACAGTGTAATCTCTAGGGTATACTATGTAGAAGGACTAGGACACAATTTGTTCTCTGTCGGACAATTTTGCGACTCTGGTCTGGAAGTTGCATTCAGGAAACATTCATGTTATGTTCGAGTTACGGATGGAGTTGAATTAATTAAAGGTTCTCGCGGTTCTAATTTGTACACTATCTCGGTTGAAGACATGATAAAGTCCTCTCCCATTTGCCTGTTGTCTAAGGCCTCCAAGAACAAATCGTGGTTATGGCATCGTCGTTTAAACCACTTGAACTTCGGTACCATTAACGACCTTGCAAGAAAGGACTTAGTCAGAGGTCTACCTAGATTGAAGTTTGAGAAATATCATCTGTGCTCTGCATGTCAACTAGGAAAAAGCAAAAAGCATACCTACAAACCCAAAACCGAAAACACCAACTTGGAAGTTCTTAATACCCTTCATATGGATTTATGTGGACCGATGCGAGTGCAAACAATTAATGGGAAGAAATACATCTTAGTCATCGTTGATGATTATTCTCGGTTTACTTGGGTTAAGTTTTTGAGATCGAAAGATGAAACCCCAGAGGTCGTCATCAAATTTTTGAAGCAAATACAAGTCGGTCTCAACAAAACAATTAGATACATCTGTACTGATAATGGCACAAAATTTGTCAATAAAGATTTGACTGCATATTATGAACGTGTCGGCATTTTTCACCAAAAGACAGTTCCAAGGACTCCACAACAGAATGGCGTTGTTAAAAGACGGAACCGTACTCTTATAGAGGCCGCTAGGATAATGCTGATATTTTCTAAGGCTCCGATGTTTCTATGGGCAGAAGCTGTGGCTACTGCTTGTTACACCCAAAACCGATCCCTCATTCACGCTCTTCGTAACAAAACCCCATATGAGCTGGTGCGTGATAAGAAGCCCGATCTTACCTTTTTCTGTGTCTTTGGTGCTCTTTGTTACCCTACAAATGAAAACGAAGATCTTGGAAAATTACAACCAACAGCTAATATTGGAATATTTGTTGGTTATGCACCTAGCAGGAAAGGGTATAGAATTTACAACAAAAGAACCCGACGAATTATGGAAACTATTCACGTTCAATTCGATGAGCTAACTGAGCAAATGGCTCCTGTGCAACTTAGTACAGGACCCGTTCCTACTTTTCTGACGCCTGGACAGATAAGTTGAGGGCTTGTACCTAATCCGGTTCCTGCAGCACCTTATGTACCCCCCCACAAATAAAGAACTAGAGATTTTATTCCAACCAATGTTCGATGCATACCTAGAACCTACTCGTGTTGAAAGATCGGTCTCTCCTGCTCTAGCAGTCTCAGTTTCAGTCACTTCAGTCGGTACACCTTCATCTACTACCATTAATCAAGATTGTAGGATCGTTTATATCATAACACGGGTGATGATTCGAGTGGTTTAGCTAGTTTCTAGTGAGAGAAACACAAGAGAGAGATTCTAGAGAGAGAGTATGTATGTGTTTTGAAGTGTAAAAGATTAGACTAGCTTGCCTCTTCCAAAGTTGGAAGATGAAGCATCATGTCACACCCCCAAATTGGGTCGCAACGGAATAAGGATCCGGGGCGTGTTACTTCAAGATCAACAGCACAAGATATATATAAGAACGACACAAAAAGTCGTTTAAAATGATACATTGGATTTAATTGAAAGACTTATTACAAAAGCTTATAGCTTTACTTGTTCATTGTTATATATTACAAAAGATGACATAGATTTCCCTAAATATGATATAAAAGTCTTTAAAGCGTGCAATCCAAAACGTAACCAAGCATCCTTGCATCCCCATGCCTATATGACCTCCTGAAAACATTGCTTAAAACGCAACAAAAATGTAGTGAATCATAGGTTTATGTATTTAAATTATGCATGACCGCAAGACTTTCCCGTGATGCCACAACATATGCAAACAATCACAAAAGCAGATTACATTTACACTAAGCTCATGACACTGAAGCTCGACAGTCTTGTTCGCAATAATATTGCTACTCAGCCCGCAATGATGTTCAACTGAAAATAAATAACTCCCTGTGTTCGACATGGCTATAACGTCGTTCCCGTGATAGCTAGTCACCCTAACGGGGAGGTCCGGTTCCCACATAGATCTATTAAATAACAATCCGCGCGGCACATAATGGTGAATTCCCAACTACATCTATGCTTTGACATTCATGTTAATGGGGCTTAACTTGGGTTATCGCGACTTTATCAAGCCGCGATGTAGATGCAATGTAAAATTCCTCATGCTCAATTTGTAAACCAAAGGCATGTGTTGGGGTCCGGAGCTTCCAAATAATGTAAGATCAGTAAAACTGTAAAAAGTGTGGGGCTATGAACTCACCTCAAGTGAGTGCTCTGATAATTTAATATCAAGTGGTGTGAATGCCCTTTTCACGATTATTCCGGAATGCAACCTAATTCAATATAGGGTCGTATAAGTACCGATACTTAATATAATCTTATAGTTGTTACATCGTACTATCGTTCTGGCTACATAATTAAAAGGTCATACATGACGTACGAGGGAGTAGGACACTTAAATCTAAATCCAACAACTCCGTCGATTCGCCATCCGAAGAGGGCCTCATATGAAACTCCCTTGTATTATAGTACTTTGATAACCAAATCAATATTCTCTATATCATAATCACCGACTAATCGTTTTAGGTAAAATAATATATTATAAAGTGAAAACATTTATAAAATAGTACCTTTTCGTAAAATGACCTCATTTGGGTCGATTTAAAGCCGTTGCTCGCGTTTCTTACGTCCACATCTTCGTAGTAAGACGAGTGATCAAAATATTACATTTTCAAGTTTTTGATTTTTGCGATGAATAGTGTTTTTACTATTCACAACAGCAATATACTCGATTTATACTTTTAAATTACAAAAACCGTTTTTGTCGTATCTTATCGTTATGGCTCCGTTTTAGCGATTCTTATCGAGCACCGTTCTCGTAATTGAAAGTTTATCCTATTATTGGATGTTTATAAAGTATAAGTTTCTGTGGTGAAAAGTACATATTATAAAAAATGTTTTATAAAAGTATTAAATATCTTAAACTTTTAAATGGCGTATCTTCTTCGCTTATTAATCGTTTTCGAGTTCCTTTATACCATCGATCCATGTGACATGTATTGAATTTTAATTAAATTTAAAAAACATCAAATATGTATTTTTCGAATTTCAAAACCAGCCCCTAAGATATTTATTTCCAAAAGGTGTTTAAAACATGTTTTGTAGGATGTATTAAATAGTTTTTAGTAGTTTACATTAAAACCCATAATAACCATAATGTAAGCATATTGATACTTATAATTAATGTCCATTAGTCCATAAATTTTTCTATTTTCCATGATTAACAAGTTAACAATTTACTATCTATTATTTATCATCATGTGAAGATTAAGAAACCTTATAAAACCCATAATTTAACCTAAACATGTTTATACTTAATCCATAGGTTAACATACTTTTACTTTCACTTTTCCATGATATATATGACCATATGACATAAGAATAAGTGCATAAAATCATAAACATAATTAATAACTCATTTTACATATTAAAAAGTTCTTAGAAAAAATTAACAAAAAAAACACGTCAAGTTTTTATTGTTCACAACTTTTTTACATTCATCGGCCCAAAAAAAAGATATTGAACCGTCCCAAAAAAAGAAAATATTCGGGAAAAAATTAGCCCGTCCCAACGCCAAAAAAAATATTCCCGAATCATACAAAAAAAAGAAATATCCGGGAAAAAATTAGCCAAAAAAAAACCCCAAAAATAGCCTAAAATCTGGCCCAAAGTAAAAAAAATACAAAACGGACCATCACCTTTTAACTATTTACGATTTTCTTACACAAAAATTCCCGTAAAAAATTTTACAAAACCGTCCCAAAAAAAGAAAATATTAAAAATTAGCCCCGCCATAACGCATCGCCCAAAAAAAACACCCCGAAACGTAAAAAAAAATATTCGGGAAAAAATTAGCCCCGCCGCAACGCGCGGGTTCTTTTGCTTGTTATTTGCTATTTTTCAAGCTGAGTTAATAGCGTTTTTATGTCATTAGCTGTAGGATCGTTTATATCATAACACGGGTGATGATTCGAGTGGTTTAGCTAGTTTCTAGTGAGAGAAACACAAGAGAGAGATTCTAGAGAGAGAGTGTGTATGTGTTTTGAAATGTTAAAGATTTGACTAGCTTGCCTCTTCCAAAGTTGGAAGAGGCTATATATAGTTCTTACAATATACCGGGTATTAGTACCCGACTTAATACCGAAAAACGTACTATTAACTATTAAACTACGAACTATTATAAACAATAAATATACGGGGTGACCGAGTCTTTTACTCATATCTAACAAAGATGCACCTTCTCCAAGTCATTCACCGTCATCTTCAGCATTACAATCTCTAGGTTTACATCAAGGCGTTGCAGCTGAATCTACTCTCATGGAAGACAATCCTTTTCCTCCTGTTGACAATGATCCCTTCGTAAACGTGTTTGCTCCGGAACCTAGTTCTGAAGCATCATCATTCGGGGATCTTAGTTCAGCAGAATCTCCGTATGTCACTCAAACACTTCATCATCTCGGGAAATGGAGAAAAGATCACCCGCTGGATAACATTATTGGCAATCCATCTCGTCTGGTATCCACCAGAATACAACTTGCAACCGATGCCTTGTGGTGCTTGTATAAATCTGTACTGTCAAAAGTCAAGCCCAAGAACTTTAAATCTGCAATAACAGAAGATTGCTGGTTTCAAGCTATGCAAGATGAGATTTACAAATTTGATTGGCTTCAAGTATGGGAATTAGTACCTCAACCAGACTGTGTCATGATTATTGCTCTCAAGTGGATTTACAAAGTTAAACTTGATGAGTATGGTGATGTTCTGAAGAATAAGGCTAGGTTGGTGGCCAAGGGATATCGACAAGAGGAGGGTATTGATTTTGAGGAATCATTTATACCGGTTGCACGTATCGAGGCTATTTGAATCTGCATCGCCAATGCCGCCAATAAAAACATGACTATCTATCAAATGGATGTCAAGACAGCATTCCTTAATGGCGAGTTGGAGGAAGAAGTCTATGTTAGTCAACCAGAGGGTTTCATTGATCCAGACCATCCAACACATGTTTGTTGTCTGAAGAAGGCTTTGTATAGTTTAAAGAAAGCTCCTCGGGCGTGGTATGATACTTTGTCATGATTTCTTCTAGACAACAATTTTTCCAAGGGTGCAGTAGATCCGACATTATTCACTCGGAAAACAGGCAAACATATTCTTCTTGTTCAAATATATGTAGATGGTATCATATTTGCCTCGACCGACCCTAAAGCGTGTGACATATTTTCCAATGAGATGAGTTCTAAATTTCAAATGTCAATGATGGGACAAATGTCATTTTTCCTAGGTTTACAAGTTTCTCAAAATTCCGGAGGCATTTTTATTAATCAATCAAAATTTGCTCTTGAGATATTAAATAAATTTAGGATTGATTCGTGTGACCCTGTTGATACACCCATGGTGGATCGACTCAAACTGGATGAGAACCCCTTAGGGACTCCAGTTGACCAGACTCGCTTTCGTAGTATGGTCGGCTCCATAAAGTATCTCACTGCCAGCAGACCCGACCTTGTATTTACTGTATGCATGTGTGCTCGGTATTAGGCATCGCCTAAGTACCTTGAAGCTCTTAAACGAGTCTTTCGGTATCTCAGAGGAACAATTAATTGGGGTCTTTGGTATCCGAAAGAAACTGCTATGGCACTAACGGTCTATGCAGATGCGGACCATCCAGGTTGTCAATACACACAAAGAAGTACGTCATGAAGTGCTCAGTTCCTTGGAGATAAATTAGTCAGCTGGTCATCAAAGAAACAGAAGAGCACTGCGATCTCAACTACAAAGGTTGAATACATTGCCATGTTTGGATGCTGTGCTCGGATACTTTGGATGAGATCACAGCTTACAGACTACGGCTTTGCATTCAATAAGATTCCCCTGTATTGTGACAATCACAGTGTCATTGCTCTCTGCTGCAATAATGTCCAGCACTCCCGGTCCAAGCACATTGACATACGACACCATTTTATAAGAGAGCAAGTTGAGAAAGGCATGGTTGAATTGTACTTCGTGACGACGGATTATTAGCTCGCGGACATATTCACTAAAGCATTACCAAGAGAGCGGTTCGAATTTCTACTCCCGCGACTTGGTATGAAGAGTATGTCTCCGAAAACCCTTACACGTCTTCAAGAAGGAGAAGAGGAGTAAATGATGGTCCTCCTATATCCTATGTAAATATGTATACGGCTTAAATCTAAAAAGAAAATACAAAAAATATAAAACCTCCAAAAACCATAAAAATCAGAAAATAGAAAATTCCAAAAATAGTTTTTCACGACATGTCTTCCGTTTATCGATAACATTTATGGACCTAGAAATGTCATTCAATAATGACACGGGTTTTTAAATGAAGCTCGAACGGAAGTTCAAACTTTTCAAAACATGCCTTTATGGCTTGCAGTTATTTCAGACTGCAACCCGTTTTTAAAAATGAGGAAAGCATGTCACCAAAAAGACGGTTATTCCTGATAACGGGTGATTAACTTCTCCCGGACATGGATTACTTTATATCCATGCAACTCCGACTTAATGTACGTCTCAGTGCATTATTTCTTGATATAGAAGAGAAGTCTTCTTTCTTTCACCAAATGATTTTTCGTCTATGATTCTTCAGAAAATTATTTGTGCTACCCACGGTGGAAAATGTTGCTTGAAAATCAATCAGACTTGAATTTCTTAAAATTTGTCACTCAATCAACGACAATAACTCTTTCAATAGACAACGGGTCATTGATTGAGGGGGAGAGTGTTTTCAAATGTATGACATATAACGGGCATTTTTATTCATCAAATAATTAATTGGTAAAAGGTTTTTGTATTGATCGGGTTTACAAATTAAAGGGGAGTTAAATTTATTTTTAACTCAAAAGGCCAAATTTGTCAATTATTTGTGAGTATAGGGACTTATGTGTAATTTGCTAAATGTTTCCTAGGCTTATGAAACTATAAGGACTACTTGTGCCAATTCTGAAACGTGTATGAACCTTATTAATACATTAAACCACAATGTAATGGACTTAGGAAGTTTAGGGACCAAATCTAACAAAAGGTGAAACTTTAAAGGTTTCAAAGGACTCAGCGAGTTGTTATTGGTCAAACCATCATAATCCTAGTCAAACGTTTCTCTCAAAAATCTCATACGCAACTCGTTGGATTGAAACTTCATTGATTCTTGATTTTTGTGTTTATCATTGCTAAGGTACCGTCTATTTTATGTTTCCTATCGTGTAATCACCTTAGATCCAAAACATGGTAGGTTAAATCATACTAAATCGTTCAAAAATCAATAGGTTCGACTAGTTTATCATCTAAATCCTTGTTTGTGTTTGGATTAATGAGTTAATTGATGGGAGTTGCTTTGAACATATGAATGATGCCTCGTTTGTGTTTAATTTGGATTTACTTTCATTACTTTGGGATCTTATTGATTTTCGTGGCTTATGTTAACTTTTAAGGTCAAAAGTTAGATGCTTGTTGTTGTTTGTGGTATGTGAATGTTACAAAATGCTTGCTTTATCTTGCCTTAGTCTTAATGATGTGATTTCAGGATCTTGTTTGCTCGTATAAGTGATTTTAAGTTTTAGCGAGTTTTCTGTATGCTTGGTAGCGAGTTAGGTGTAGATTCTTGATAGTGAGTTGATAGCCTAGCATGTTAGCGAGTTACGTGTAGCTTCTAGCGAGTTGGATATTACTTTATTATTTTATCATGAACAGGAAACTCGCTAACCTGTGGCGAGTTGATGAAGACTTTATATTTTTATTAAAATATTCAACTCGCTATTTCAAAATTTTCAAATTTATTAGCGAGTTAAGCACTTTAATAAGAATATTCATAGCGAGTTATCATTAGCGAGTTATCCTTAGCGAGTTAAATTTCATCTCTTATTTAATTAAGTGCAGGCAACTCGCTATCCTTTAGCGAGTTAAAGAAGATTTTATTTTAATATAATACTTAACCCTCTATTTCAAATTTTCTATTTTGGTAGCGAGTTAAGTACTTGTAATAAAACATCTCAGCGAGTTGTCTACAGCAAGTTAAGTAATTTATCAAATATCTTTGGGTTAACTCATTCCAAGGTTGACTTTCGTATGAGCAATTGCTCCCAACTAACATCAGATATATGTATGTATGTCCTGCTATTGGATCTACTTGTGCAGATACTATAGCTGACATGAACATGCCTGCGAATGATGTTCCTACTGAACAAGCTCCTGCTATCGCACCACCAACCAGGACAGATGATCAGATATTGCCGTCAAGCAAATGGATGCCCATCGGCAAGAGTAACTGCATACTTGACATACAGAAGTCTCAGAGGAATCCTATCTTCCCGATTGTTGTGGCGATACTGAAAAACACCAATTTCTTTAGGGCTTTCACGGCATCCTCTACAATTCCGGCTATCTACATTCAGCAGTTTTGGGACACCATGTGTTTTAACTCATCGACTGGGTTGTATAGCTGTCAGTTGGATGAGCAATGGTTCAACCTACACAAAGATATTCTCAGAGATGCTCTCGATATCACTCCATCCAATGATACAAATCCCTTTGTAGCTCTGCCTTCAAATGATACTATTATCGAGTATGTCAACACTTTGGGATACCCCTGTACACTCAGGAACGTATCAGCAATGTATGTCAATGATCTCTATTAACCGTAGAGAGCCATTTTGTCTATGATCAACATGTGCCTTATAGGAAAAGCTGCTAGATATGACAGGCCAAGACACCCTGTGCTTCAGATTCTTTGGGGTATCACTCATCGCTCCAACATCGACTATGCTAAAAGGATTTAGGAAGAGTTTGTTCAATCCATACAAATTTTCCTCGCTGACAGGAAGAACCTTGCTACAGCTTCTCGTGGAAAGAAGAAGATCGCTCGTCTGCTTATTCCAAATGTCAGGTTCACCAAACTAATCATCCATCACCTAAAAAACAAGCACAACATACACCCAAGACCTGGTTCGGCTCTTCACTACTCACATGAGGAAAACATTCTGAACACCCTCAGGTATGTTAGAAAGGATGGCAGGGAGATATTTGGTATGTCGATACCTGATGCTCTTCTCACTGACGCTATTAAAAGCGCACCATACTACAGCAGTTACCTGGAGCATGTTACAGAATATCAACGTTATCTGAATGAAGAACACGATAAGGCAGATGACAAGTCTCCTGAGCCAGCTTCATCTCAACCACCCAAACTAACACCGACACCAACTGAATCCTCTAAGAAATGCCAAGGTAAAAAGTGTAAACTAGTTATGGAATCAACTAATGCACCATCTCCCGCCAAACGATCCAAAGCATGTAAGGTAACTAAGAAGCGCATGCCTAAGAGCTCTCTTTAGTTGGTTGATGAGGTTGTAGATGAAGGAGTTCCAGAAAAGGAACCCGCCCATGATGATGAAGAGGCAAACCTTTAACGGGCTCTGGAGCTAAGTCTAAAGGAACAAGGGAATGAACTCAGGGACCAGCGCGTCCGGTGGTGATTAAGGAACCTGACTCTAGAAGAATTCAACCGCTTCCAGAGGTACAAGGAAAGGGAAAAGAGAAGGTCGTTGAAGAACAAGCTGCTCAGGATCTTCTCACCCTACAGACTCCTAAACCAAAGAACCGAGTTGATCAATTCATCTTTCAGTGACGTCCTCCCATGCCCACTGAACCCTTTGAACATGCTGACTCTCCCTCCTTAGATGCGGAACTTGCTCTCACTGACAGTGAAATGAAGTCAGAGGAGGAAGTGCATGTGATTAAAGCTGGATATCAAGATGAAGGCCAGGCTGGACCAAACCCTGGTGAACAAGACGAAGGCCGGGCTGGATCAAACCTTGGTGATGTTGCAGAGTCTCAACCTCAACCAAGTCATGTGGTTCATGCTGGACCAAACCTTGAACACATGGACTTAGAGACCGCTGATGCTTCTACTCAATAAAAACCAGAGCAAATAGATGAGGAGTTTACAACAACTGCTTACCCAAATGTTAAGGAAAACCTCAAACTACTAACTGAAGATCAGGTGAGTCTTGAAGAACCTGCTAGCTCCTCTAGAACCTTGTCCTCTATTCAAAACCTTGATAAAGATCTCAACTTTACTGATCAGTTCTTCGTGGAGAAGCCATAGGAAGAAGAACCAGGGAATACCAATGCTGAAGCAGAGGTTCAGTCAATGGTTTCGGTCCCCATTCATCAAGACACCTCCTCGGTTCCTCCAATGACCACTCCTATTATTGATCTCACGAAGTCACAATCTGACTCTCCACTCCCAACATCAACATCAACAACCTCAACAATCACAACAACAACAACAATTCTTCCACCACCACCTCCTCAAAGCACCATAGATCCAATCCTAGTTTGTCGCATAGGTAAGCTTGAACAACATATCGCGGATCTGATACAAAACAACTTAGCCTTGGAGGAAAGGTTGGACAAACATGGGTCTAGGCTGTATAAATTGAAGAATCTCAATATTCCCCACCAGGTGAGCAAAGCTGTTGACGAGATAGTCACTGATGTAGTTGACTGGGCAATGCAAGCTCCACTTCGAGCTCGCTTCAGGGATCTGCCCACCGTTGATATGAAGGAACTTCTGCAACAACGGATGCTTGAAGACAACACCTACAAGACTCATGAAGTTCACAATGACTTGTATGAAGCTTTGCAGAAGTCAGTGGAGCTAGACTATTCAAATCAACGTTTAGCTGATCAGGAAGAAGCACGTAAGTAGAAAAGAAAGAGACGTAAGTCACCAAAAACTCCTCCTGGGTCTCTACTTACACAGCCACCTCCACCACCTCCTCTAGCAGGCGCATCTGGTGCTCCAAGTACTTTCGGAGCATTAGGATCCTCTCAGTTGCCCCCACCTCCTCCTCCTCCATCTACTGGTACATCTGGATCTGCACAGCAACAAGGCAGTAAAGCTCCAAGTTTATCCAAGACCGCAGCCTCAGCTTCACAATCTATGGCTTGGACGACATCTGACACTCAACATGAGTCAGCTGACATCTTTGGGGCTCAAACATTATCACCAACTGACTATCTGATGCAGGATGATTCCATTCCCGAAGAGCAGGTGCATTTGTCTGATAATGAAGACTCCGAGAATGATCACCAACCAAAAGTTGACTCAAGAAAAGACTGGTGGAAACCACTACCTGAAGAGGAAAGACCAGCGACTCTTGAACCTGCCTGGACTATTCCTTCTTCCAACAAGTCAGATGTTGTAAACAACTGGGCTTCTGCGTTGGCTACAACTTATGAGCCCCTAACTGTGAACTCGTTGCTTGCAAAGATTAGAGATATGACAACCTTCATGAACTGGTACTGCCAAAAGGTGAACAAAACCGTGCTTATGCAAGCAGATTTTGAAGGGCAGGCTTATGAAGTTGTTAAAGCCTTCTATCCAGATGTCATTCACCTTCAGTTCCAAATGGAGGAGTGTCACAAGATGCTCACAGCTCAGGTTGACTTAACAAATACAAAAGGGGATCATGTCAGAATCGATGTCAACTGACCACTGCCTCTCGGTGGACCTCCAGGTGATGTCACTATTCAACCACAATTCTTCTTCAATAAAGACTTGGTGTATTTGAGATATGGAAGCAAGGGAAGCAATCCCGCACTATCGATTTCCAAGATGAAGGCTGCTAGTTATCTTGACTTTGGGCTTGAACTACTAGTGCCAGAACAAATGTGGATTGATGATGTGTGTACTTATGACATAAGTGCAAAATATGGCATCTCTCACTGGTGGTTTAATCGACAGAAGTTCTATATTGACAGACATGATTCTCCACTGCGTAGAAAAGATGTCAGAACACACATGCGGATTCTTAGTGTCGTCAGAA
Organism: Tanacetum coccineum; assembly: GCA_026074375.1. Lineage (NCBI taxonomy): Eukaryota > Viridiplantae > Streptophyta > Magnoliopsida > Asterales > Asteraceae > Tanacetum > Tanacetum coccineum. Next base: position 23,194 of record BQNB010104214.1, read on the forward strand.
TCAAAGCATACTCAAGATACGGGTATGACTACTTAAGTGAAATTTTCCTCCGAAGAGCTGATTTCCAAGAACATACGATTGCTGAAAAAGATTTCAAGAACCTGCATCCCAGTGACTTTGAAGACCTGAATCTACTCCTTCTGCAAGGCCATCTCGATCATCTTCCTGGTTTAGACAAATGGATGCTATCCACTGCTGTCAAACTAAGGACCCGAAACTTGGTGATTCGACAGCGGGTTGAAGACTTTCAACTCGGGATTGAAAGCTACCAGACACAGTTAAACCTCACAAAACCAGGATGGGATGCAACAGGCTACGAGTTCAAGCATGATTATATCATCATTGACTCTCCTCGAGCAGTAGTGTTCCCGGTCAATAACAATGAATGAAAGATCATGCGGTTCAACGAAATATACAAGTTCAGTGATGGAACGTTGACACGTATTCTGGAAGCACTAGATTACAGAGTCAAGGAATTTAAGGTCAAGCGGCTCAATGGTATGAATACGCGATTCTAGACTGAAAAGGATGTGACAAGGAGCAAAGAGTTCATAGCGACAATTGAAAGGCGACTGAAGACGAGAAGGATCTACTGGAATCTGGAATGCTTTGTTGGTGGACGTGTTCGTGATATTGACTACAGACTTCTTCAGAGAATGGAATGATATCGTC
>BQNB010104215.1:0-23865 GCA_026074375.1 Tanacetum coccineum
GAAGTTTGTAGCAAACTTTCTAAATATAGAAAGTGAAATGTGAGATGAAAAGTTATTTTTAGAAGGTTTAGTAAGTTGCATTTATGTAAAAAGGTTTACCCAAATTAGCTTAGGTTTTTATAAAAACTTAAGGTAATGAAGATAATTATGTAAAAAATATATATAAAAAAATTATATATTAATCTTGGGCCGGTCAAAGGAAAAAAAAGAGAAAAAAAAGAATTTTTTTAGGAATCCTAATTGTATAAGGAAACCAATAATTAAAAAGTCCTATATATATTTTTTATCCCTAAACCCTAAAACACTTTTTCCTCCCCTCTCTTGGGTGTGTTTGGTCAAAATTCATCAAGGAGAAACCATCAAAAAAAAATTAAAGAAAATTTAAGAAAAGGATCATAAGGATTCACGGGTAAAAGGTTTAATCTATAATCTTTTTTATTTTAACTCTTTTAATTAAATCATGTAACAATTAATATGGTAGATCATTAGGGTTTTAAAAACTTTTGTAATTAAGTATGTATTAATCATGTTAGAGTGGTTAGGATTTAATTAGGATCATATTGGTGTAAATGGTTAGGGTTAGATCGCGTTAATTTATGATTTAGAGTTGAGCAGATTTTAGGTCTGTGTTCAACTGATCATATCTTGATGATAGAAACGTGCTTTGATATGATTCAAAAGCCTAAATTGAATTTCAAAGAGTCTATTTTTCAAAAAGTTTAGCCTCAATTGATTTGGAGTTCTGAAAGTTAGTTAAATATTGGTTATAAGAAAAGTTGTCAAAATAGTAAATACGGGTCAGAATTAGGTCATGTTTAGGAGGGTAAACCCCTAACTTAAAAATTGAATTAAGGTTATCCAAAACACAGAAGTTAAGTTCTATATGTCTGTTAACTTCACTGAGAAAATTAGCCTCTAATTAGTTTTCTAAGTATGGTAATGAGGGCCATACATTTTAGTGTGCAATCAGATCCGAATTGGGACAATTTTGAAGTTTGATTTTATTTGGGATAGTTTCACATGTAATGGATACTTGGGAATCACAAGATAGTTAATAGACTCATAAATGAACTTAGATGATTTTTGGTATAATTTATAAAGGTCAGAAAGTATGGGTTTTAAGTTGGTTAAGACACGCTAAAATTCTGCATTTCTGGATAAATTATAGTTAACTAGTATAATGTGTTAACAAGATGGTTAAGGTTGGGCATGGTGTCGAGGCGACCTATGATGGTTAATCAAACCCTTAGACATCGATCATATAAGTGTTACATGGACTTGATCTTTTAGCTTGGTTGCGTGTAACACGTTTATGTTTGTATTGTGTAGCTTGTGTTAATATTGTTTGGAAGCTGCTTGTGCATCAGGTGAGTTTCATAGTCCCTCTTTTTATATAGCTTTTAAATTGGGATGGAAATGATACAAATGGATTTGAAATATTTTAATTACTGTGATTATGTGTCTTTATTTTAAAAGTGTATGGACTTTACTTGGCTATTGTATGTTACGTGCTACATGCTTATGTGTATTTGGATCGGGGGTAATGTTCCTACCCATTTGTTGTGATATTGGATCGTGGGTAACATTCCTACCCATGTCAAGTGATGGTTTTAATGGATCGGGGGTAACATTCCTACCCAAGTGTTGATACTTGTTGGATAGAGGGACACATTCTGTTCCCATGCTCGTTATGGTTACATTTGCATGTTAGCTTGTATGATAGTACAATAATTGTTCTGCCATGTTTGCATTAATCACGGTAATTTTTTATAAGCTTTGATTTTCGTGTCTTAAACCTATGACTCTCACCAACCTTTGTGTTGAGGTTTAAAGTATCATTTTCAAGTAACCATCTTGAGGATGTTGAAGTTAGGAAGAGTGGCTAGTAAGACTGTAGGCTTGCATGCGGAGTCATTCTCCTAGATATTTTATTTATATCATTTGAATTGTTTGATACTTGGTTGTTATTTGATTGTTTAGACTCTTGGATTATGTTTCTTTGCAGTATGACTTTGCTATCGTAATGCAAGACTCCTTTATCTTGTGTTAGATATTGTCATGACATATTGTGCCTCATTTGTTTATCTATTTCATTTAGTTCTCTCTATTGTTGACACCATTGTGTTGTGATGATATCATTTGTTTGAGTAACCTATTTTATAATTGATGTCTAATTATAAAAACCCTTTTGAAGTATTGTGTTAGTGTTTGAGAAAAACTGTGTTTAAAATGATCTTTGTAAATAGAATATGTTTAAATGGCCTATGCAAATAGGATATGAAAATTGTTGAGTGGCTAAATAAAAAAAATTTTTTTTTTTTTAAAAAGCAGGTTTAAAGTGATTCATAGTGGTAAGGTACGATACACCATTTGATAACCATCTCTAGATTTTTTTGACAGCCAGAATAAATTTTATAAAGATTATATTTAAGACAAATTTATTTATTATTTAAAATGATTTTTATACTTAAAGTGACTTTCTTTATTTTAAATTGATTTTTATAAAAAACATTATTTAATTTGGTCTTTCGAGTAAAGTCGATAATTGGTATAAGAATTTCCGTCTTTCGTATTGATTTTTTTTATGTGTTCTTTTGTCGTGGTACGCCTGTTGATTTTTTTTTCATTCGCGTGTTAACTCGGTACATATATGTATCCTTTCTTTCAAAGGATTCTTATGTCATTTGATCCACATATTTTTGCATATGTGAATCTCCTATATGCATTCTAGCCTTTGACTCGATATTCGTTTTTTATCCTCTTCGATTGTTCATAACCCTTGGAGTTCGTTGATACCGTTGGGTCATGGAAGTTTCGATGTGATTGTAGGAATGGACTGGTTGTTCTAGAATAAGGCTGTGATAGTTTTTCATGAAAAGGTGATTGAAATACTGTTGGAAGGTAGTGGGATACTTAGGGTTTAAGGGGAACGTATTTTAGGAGCCGCTAAAGCCTGTGTAGATTATTTCAGATCGTGATGCACGGTTTACATCACGTCTCTGGCAAACATTTCAGAAAACCTTAGGAACACGATTGGATATGAGCACGGCTTATCACCCTTAGACAGATAGACAGAGTGAGCGTACAATTCAGACGTTAGAGGATATGTTAAGGGCGTTTGTGATAGACTTTGGTGGCAGTTGGGATGTCCACCTATCGTTAGCTGAGTTCTCTTATAACAACAGTTATCACACTAGCATTCGGTGTGCTCTGTTCGAAGCACTATATGGAAGAAAATGTAGGTCACCCGTGTTATGGGCTTACAAACACCTCTCCTTGATTTCATGGGATGATCTCTAGTTTTAGGAACATTTAGATATTTTTCTCAAGACTTCCATGTACTCTTGACCAAGACTTCCTAGAAACCCTCTAAGTGTTCCTTGACTAAGTCCTAGGTATATAATGCCTAAACTAGGAAAGATAACACATACACACTTCATTTGCTAAGTGAAAAACCAACAATCTCTCCTTTTTCTCTCTACATAGGCCACGGCCAAATATATATAACATAAACCATCCATACAATTGTGTATATAATGACTATGTAGTTAATCACCATCTAAGGACTTATTTACTTTTAAAAATGGATTTTTACACTTGTTTATGTTTTGTTACACTTTGTCATATGTTATACGAATGTTGATATCATATTATAATGGATATATAAGTATTGTACATAAGTGGTTTATATATATAAAGTATATATAAACAAGTTACTTAAAAAGTATACATATATAAAGTTATGGACAAATGAGTATGTAAACATATGGATCTTGTGATTCTTGGACAAACTTTGGACTAATCATGGACTAAGGACCCTAGGTGTGAAATACATGTGATAATAAGGGTTGTAATAGACTTTTAACAAAGTGGTAAAACTAAAAAGTTATAAAAACAACTTTTAAACACATTTTGAGAATATATCAAAAAGGGTCTGTTTGAATTCGAATTTTAAGGCATATATTTTATGATTTTATAAAATACTACATGTCACAAGGATCGTGGGCATGAAGAGAACTCAAAAAACTGATTTATAACGAAGGAGATACGCTAATTTTAAGTTAACGTTAATTAAACGAGTTTAAAAAATAAATTTGATAAAAACAAATTTCTATTCACATCTAATGAAAATGTATACATCTTTTTATCATTTAGTATATGATTTTAGGATTTCAAAACAATAAGGATCATAATTTTTGGATTAATAACGAAGGAGTAACGTATTTTTCACGATTACGACAATAAATACTTTTTTAAATACTTAATTTTATAAAGTTACTAGTCATATCAGACATGAACTTTTAAAAAAATTATTTATTTGTTTAAAAACTTTTTAATTGAAGACGTGCTCGAAAGAATCACTAAAATTGGATCTAAAACGAATAAGATACGACATTTACGGGTTTTATGTTAATTAAAGTTATAAAAATAAGCTTATAACTGTTATGAACAGTAAAAATCACTGTTCACTAGGGGATTTCAAAATATGAAAAATGTATATTTTAAGACATAGACTTTAATACGAAGAATATGACGTAAGAATACATCCCAAACGGCTTAAATACGAGATAAGACTACACACTATTTTTATAATTGTGCATCTTTTTCTGTCAAGTGAATAGTGTTGGTTCGTTTTTAATATAAATTTTGGTGAAACATTTTAAAATTATTTATATAATATTTATACATGTACTAAACTTTATAAATATTATTTATGACAATACCAATTGAAATATTTTTATTCGATTATACGAGTACAAACACACGGATAATATTTATCAAAAGCAATTTAAATATTATTTCACAAACTCAATTAGATGGTTATGTAGCTATATATAATTATATATGATCGTAGTTATTTAAAGTACTTAGTACTCATACGACCTATAATTGATTAGGTTGCATTCGGGCGTAATTATAACGCATTTTCTGTTGTGATTTACATTGTTAAACTCATCCACACTCGAGGGTGAGTTCATTAGCATCTGTTTATTTTATAATTGATTTATAAGTTTGGGGTGAGTGAGAACATGCTTTTGTTTTATAATTAGGACGCAAGTTGAAACATTTCATATTTTTAAAAATAATTACGTGTGTTTGCCTAAGTAGCGATAACCTAATGTGCCCACTATCATGAACTGTAAATCACTTAGAGGGTGAGCGCGAATGTTATAAATAGATCTATTTGGGGGTGACGCCCTCGTTCGGGTGATTAGCTATCACTTGTGTCGAAACTACCGAGCCAATAAACGTATACCATGTCAGATTTGAGATGTTCTGGGTTAGAACATCATCATGTGCAATGTAGGCAATTTATATTGCAATATACCATGCAATACTTACTGTTTTGGATATTGTATACCATGCAACACTTACTGTTTTGAATATTGTATACCATGCAATACTAACTGTTTTGGATATTGTATACCATGCAATACACACTCTAAAAAATTGCGGTCCTACACTCATACAATTTACAAACCTATGAATTCACCAACATTATTGTTGACGTTTTAAAGCATGTTTTCTCAGGAGATCAATGAGGTACAAGACAAGGGATACATTGGTGGTCGTTATTTTGGAAGTCATTTGCATTAAAGATTTGGTTGCATTACATTTTGGAGGAACATTTATTATGAACTGGAATCTTTGTATAATTTAACAATGAACAAGTAAGCTTCGGGCTTTTGTAACAAACGTTTTGCTAAATCAAATGTATCGGTTTTAAACGACACTTTTAAAAGTCGTTCTTATATATCTTGTGCTGTTGATCTATGAAGTAACGCTCCCAAACCCATATTCCGCTGCGACCCATTTTGGGGGTGTTACAGATTGGTAATCAGAGCCAAGGTTATAGAGAACCAGGTCAAATGTTTTGCTGGACTATAACCGTTTTCAAACATTGCATTCATACAAAGGGGTTTTTCACGGGACACACATACACTAGTTGTTTGCATTAGTTGGTCTTACTAGATGCTTACATGATTCATATACGTGTTTATATTATAGTACGTACATTACTATAAGGGCCTTACATATATATGCAAAGATGAGTTTGCATTCTTTCGCATACTCTACAATTATTTATATAAGGGTTATTTATATAAATATTGGAACATTTCTTTAGGCGAGGTAGTACTATAAGCTCGTAGGTCCTAAACGCTACCTAAACATTAAGCTATCAGATATGATATCTTACCATCATTCAATTTATGCCAGGAGCGCATATTCATATTTACCATACATCATCTCACAACACTCTATTTTTGGAGCACGACGAAGACAACTAAACTAATCTTATTACTCTTCTGATTTTGAAGATAATGCCTCCAAGGAAAGCACCCAGAACCAGAACCACACCAGCCACAACAACCAACACCACATCTGTCACTAATGCCCAGCTTCAGGCAATGATTGACCAAGGCGTTACTGCCGCCTTGGCAGCACGTGATGCTAACAGAAGCACGAATGGCGAAGACAGCCATAATTCAGGAACGGGTGTCAGAAGGACTGAACGCGTTGCTCGAGAGTGCACTTACCAAGACTTCATGAAGTGCCAACCACTATATTTCAAAGGCACTGAGGGAGTTGTCGAACTAACTCAATGGTTTGAAAGGATGGAGACTGTATTCCGCATAAGCAATTGTTCTATGGAAAATCAGACCAAGTTTTCCACTTGTACTCTTCTAGCAAGTGCTCTAACATGGTGGAATTCCCACGTTATGACTGTTGGTCATGATGTTGCGTATGCAATGACCTGGACCGATCTGAGAAAGAAGATGACTGACAAGTACTGCCCGAGGAACGAGATGAAAAAGCTCGAGACTGAATTATGGAATTTAAAAGTGAAAGGTACCGATGTGATAGGCTACAATCAACGTTTCCAGGAACTGGCATTGTTGTGTGTTAGGATGTTTCCTGAGGAGTCTGACAAGATTGAAAGGTATGTCGGTGGATTGCCTGACATGATCCATGGAAATATTGTAGCGTCAAGGCCGAAAACAATGCAGGATGCTATTGAAATGGCAACTGAACTGATGGACAAAAAGATCAGCACTCTTGCTGAACGTCAAGCTGAGAATAAGAGGAAACTTGACAATAACAACCAAGCTCAACAACAATCTCCCAAGAGACAAAATGTGGCTCAAGCTTACGCCGCTGGGACTGGTGAAAGGAAGGAGTATGCTGGAACTCTTCCATTGTGCAACAGGTGCAAGCTGCACCACAATGGGCAATGTACTGTAAAGTGCGGGAATTGCAAGAAGGTTGGCCACATGACCCGGGATTGTAGGAATCCTGCTGCCGCCAGGAATCAAGGAACCCTCACTTGCTATGAATGTGGGAATCCAGGGCACTACAGGAGTGATTGCCCAGAGCTAAAGAACCAGAACCATGGAAACCAGGCTGAAGGTACTGGAGCACGTGGAATGGTGTATGCCTTTGGAGGAGGAGAAACCGAACAAGACATTAACAACATTGAGGATGAGATTGAAGCTTAAAAGAGAAAGTTGTCTCGCTTTGCCTAGTAAACCCTAAGTTGGAACTATCTTAAACTTTATCTCCTTAGGAGTTCTCGTTGTATTTCTCTTAAATTTTTGTTGTACGAACGATTTCAAATTACCTATCAAATCAATGTGTTGTGAAAATTTCGTCAACTTTACTTTAACTTCCTATTTTGCAAGTCAAATTATAACACTATTTTGACGAAAATGAGTACTGCATCGTTAGTCCTTAATTATACATGGCCTGATCAACTATGTATAATTCAGGAAGGACCATGTCACGCTGAGAGTAGTCACCTTAAAACTTGTTGTCAAGAACTAATTTTCTAGTTATATCAGGTTTTGTGTGCGTATTCATAAAACGTATCTATCACAAGGAACCAAACTAATAATCCTAATAACTAAGTAAACTCTTACACTATCTTACAATGAAGTCGACATCATTTTATACAAAAATCCTATGTCCAAAAGTCAAGACGCATCCCTAGTCACCCTAGGACGATCGACTAACAAGTTTACTCGCCATTAAGGAATATACCAATTCATCATTTTCGATGAATACATAATACCATAGAGCTTGGTAGTTACGACACCACCATAGGTATAAAGTCATTATCACTCTAAGAAAGATGTTATAACTGACGTGTTTAGCCAAAGGGAATGAAAAAGCCCGCTAGAAGTCGAGCTTTGGTCGCAACAATAAATATTAAACCAACATCACAAATCCTGAACACTCTAGTTAAATCAAACTAAAGGGGGATGCAAATAATTTACCAAACGTGGTAACGAAATATTCGAATGAAAAAAAATAAAATAACAAATAGAACTGTTGCTACAACATTCGTTTATTATCTTAGAAATAAGATTACATAAGGACATAAAGGAAATACAATCTTTATTACAACCCTCCCCTAGAAATAATATCAATTTCTTCCAAAGGAGATCCTGCCTGATTGCAAAACGATGAGGGGCACGAGAATGCTAGAATAAGGCCAGTCTGAAATCCTTATTGTTGGATGTAGGCAAGATAAATGCCGAGTGCTATCGTGGTAGCCATCGCCAAGAGCGTGATGATGTGCAACATTTTTGAGGATTGGATAAGAGAAAATGTAATTGAAAGATTAAGTGTTGTGTGGACAAATGGAGGATAAAAATTTGGTATTTAAAGGGAGGGAGTAGCCGTTGGGGCTACTATTTATAGCCATTGGAGTTACTGTTCATAAAAAAAATTACCCACATCTCTTCACAAAGACCGCACCGTCGTCAAGTGCCGCATCATAAGCCTTGAGGACAAGGCTCATTTAACGGCGGGGGTCTATAACACCCCGTGTTTTAAGGTCATTTACGTCATCAATAAATTCACTATTTATTTTTGGTATTGTACGCGTTCGCTTTTATTTCGTGTCATTGGGTTAAATCGCGTAAGTTAAATATATTCATTCAACGTAAACGGGCGCCAAACTAATTAATGTTTACGTCAAGTAAGTATTATATAATTATTTTGAGGATAATTATTAGCTTTACTCATTTTATTTTTATCGGTAACGTAAAGTGTTTACGTTTCGCGATAAATTAAGTTTAGGCATTCCCGGAACCACAAACTTAATTTCACTTAACAAATACCTATTTTTGTATTTCAAGTGATCAAAAATTTATAATACTTTACCCACACTTATGAAGTGGGACGTTCCATATATAAAAGAAATAAGCAAGACATACAAGTTCCAAGTTATACAATAGAATTAAAAGTTACAACTTATACTTTCAATAAAAAGTGCAAGTATACTCTTATTACCTTTTCTTTTACACAAAATAATACTTTCTATCTTTTTCACAAGATATCTAGCTATTAAACACATCTCCTTAAATTCAAGGGATGTGTCTTCATTAGGAAACATAAGAACACCAACATTATCACCCTTGTTTTCCTCATCTTGTTCCAAGACCAAAAGCCTTCCCACACGCAAGTCTTTGGTCATTTCCTAGCTATCTTTAACCACCTTTTACATATATAATACATGTATGCAAGTGATAACACAACACAACACTTAACACTTAAAGAAATCAACTTATCACTCTCTTTGTCTCTCTTAAAGCTCACGGCTCAAACTCACCCTCCCACACAAACCATACAAATTTTTCTACCACTTATACACACATACCTACATCATATCTAAGATGTTTTTAAGGGTTGGTTAAAGGTTTGCAAGGTGTAAGCAAGTATTTACAAGATTAGGGTTTCTTTGGAAATCTAGGGTTTTAAAGGGTGCAAGCTTTGGTTTTGTATCTAGACAATGGTTTAGATCATATTTCTCATCATCATACCTCATCATAAGGTTAACTAAGAGCACTTAACTCTCTCATCTTTTCATATTTATCATTTTATGCATATGTTAGTTCTATATAGCAAAATCACCATTAGGACACTTTTGAACATGTAAAAAGGATTTTACTTGTGATTATGGATTTGTACACTTTTACATAAGTTATGATGTTGATAATATCATGTTAAAATGGATATATAAATCTTGTACACTAGTGGTTTATGTATAAAAAGTCTATGTACAAACTTGTTAGATTAGGGTTTACTTAAACTTGTGATTAAAAGTGACATAATAAGTTGTGATTTAATGGTGTTACTAAGGACTTGATTCTATGGACTCATGTGTTTAGTTATAAATTAGGGTTTATAAAGTTAATAAAACAAACTTTTTATAAATCAATACACTTGGATAATAAAAGGGTTTTTATTTCGTGTTTCATACAGTAGGTAGAGCCTAATATGAAAATAATACGCCTCATGACAATTCCAAAATGATAAGAAACTCGAAAAACCAATTTACAACGAAAAAGATACGTTAATTACGAGTTTACAACGAGAAATACTTTTATAAAACTATTTTTATAAAAACACTATTCATTACAGCAACTTCAGTTTTTAAAACATCAAAAATATGATATAACTTTTAATTACGAGATCGTCCTCGAAAGAATCATTAAAAACGGAGCTATAACGAATAAAATACGACATTTACGGGTTTTACGACAACAAATACGAATTATATAAAACTCATGTCTGTTATGAACAGTAAAAGTTACTGTTCATCAGGGGACAAAATTTATGAAAATGTCAAATATCGATAACCCGTCTTAATACGAAAAGATGGGCATAAGAAACGCGAGAATCGGGCTTAAAACGCGAAAGTTACGCCAGTTTTACTAAAACGGTAATTATAAACGTTGTAACTTATTAAACACAATTTTACCAAAACCATTAGTTGGTGATTAAGCTATATAGACTTATATGTGGTTATCAAAGTACTATATTACTAGGGAGTTTCATAATGATGAGGCCTCTTCGGGGTGGCGTATCGACGAGTTGCTGGATTTACGATTTAAGTGTCATAGCTCCTCATACGTTCACTTCAGACCTCTTATTATGTAGCCCGAACGATAGTAGGATGAGCTATATATTAAATCAAAGTGTTTTAGTAACTACTTATACGACTATATTGGATTAGGTTGCCCTTCGGACTCTCTTCGTGAAGCATTTTACTATTTTGATTTTAACTTTGGGTTTTTGATTTTTTTTTTTTTTTTTTCCATTCACTCGAGGTGAGTTCATAGTCTCGCATTTCAATCTTTTTAATGTTTTATAAACCCGCGAGGGGAATACATGCTCTTTTTTTTTTTTTTTTTTTTTTTCTACAACTACTTATTTTACTACAGTACAATACCTTTCCATACTTTGTGAGTTCATCGCCCCGCTTTTTACCACTTATTGTTTTACAAACTCTACGGGGTGAATAAAAAAAAAAAAAAAAAAATAACTACATTGCTTGTTTTACTTTGGACACAAGTGTTTTCAAAATTGTATGCTATCCAGATTATTGCATGAATGCTATTGCCTAAGAGCCACGATTACTGGTGCAAATCCATTATAATTACGATTACTGGTGCAAATACGATTACTGGTGCAAATCCATTATAATTACGATTACTGGTGCAAATACGATTACTGGTGCAAATCCATTATAATTACGATTACTGGTGCAAATACGATTACTGGTGCAAATCCGTTATAATTACGAACTCTGGTGCAATTCCCTTATAATTACGAATACAGCTTCGAGGTCATGAGCTTAGTGCAATAATAAATGTATACTTAGACTTGATGAATGTGTTTCTCTTGTCTACATTACTTGTTTTGGACTTCGGAATATGTACTTAGTCCACCATTACTTCGATCTTGTGGTCCACTTTTAAATACTTCTTGATTTACTGAATCACTACTTGGATTTCGGATGGATTTCGGAAATAACACTTTTAAATGTTGTAACGCTACTTTTCTTCTGAAATATTTCTTAAATTATTTCAATACCGCTTTTTACTTAAACCTATGAATTCACCAACATTATTGTTGACGTTTTAGCATGTATTTTCAGGTTACTATTTTGCTAGTGGAGCATTGGGAGCATTCGAGTCGCGCGGATATATATTTTTGAAGGCTTAATAACTTGAGTACTATTTGACAAACGTTTTGACAATGTTTTCTAATACATTATAAATGGAACCTATTTAACTCTGACATTTTTAATTAAATTGAATGTGACATGTTATTAACGTCTCTTTGAGGTCGTTTTGTGTGACTTGTATTTTGTGCCCTGAAGTAGCACCCCAACCTTACCATTCCGCTGCGTTGTCCTGACTTTTGGGGGTGTTACACCGAAGTCCATGCTTCCTGAAGCGGCAAAACCTCAACATTTACATAGGTGGTTCCTCTTTATTCCTGCTCATACTAAACACTTTTTCAAAAAAATTAACCATTAAGAAGTAAAGACTTCCTCCTCCTTTTCAGCAGGTTCTAAGCACATCCTTGGGATGATATGTAAATACACGTGCTTCAGTCCCCTAAACGTTCAACTTTCCACATTGAACTCAGCCACCAAGTTTCCTTAGTAGGGAGTTGGGTGTCCTAGCATTCAGCGACTTAGTTGGACTTTAATCCCATCCCTTCAGCAGACTTTATAACCAAGTCTCTAGCCAGTCCCTTCGTCAAGTGATCAGCTAAGTTTTGTTGAGACCTCATAAACTTTATAGATATCACCCCATTCGTGATCAGCTCACGAATCATGCTATGCCTAACACCTAAGTGTCTAGACTTTCTGGTATGTGCTTAAATACACATACCTTTTACCTTTAAAAACAAGCTAAAATAACCAAAAACGGACTTAAAATGCCAAATATATCTTGTTTTGTCTAATTTGTATTGTGCAGGAACGGATATCTAAGAAAAGGACGAAAAACAAAGCCAAAACGACAAAACCGGACTCGGAATGGAAAAGACTGTGAAAAACAAAGCCAAATCGAAGCCGAAAAGTCAATCAAGTCAAAAAGTCAACAAGAAAAGTCAACGGGTCAATACAATGTCAACCCTAGTCAACCCCGAGGTCAAAAGTCAAAGAAATATAAGTTTAGGGACTAAACTTATAAATCCCTAAACTTATATGTGAAGAAGAAAAGAGGAAAAAAGAAGAGAAGGGCCATATTGCCAATTAAGCAAAGTAACAAGTGGGGGGCAAAACTGCCCCACCCCGCACCCCACCCCAAAATCCCCATACTTGTAATACACCAAGGACGTGGGGTGTAACTAGTTATATAACTCTTGGGGACTAATCTTGCCAAGTCCCCAAAGTTATATAACAAAAGGACCATGGTTGCAAACCAACATATAACCTAGAGGGACCATTTGTGCCAATATTCCAAACTTATACCCTGTCACTCTTCTTTTTTTATTACAATCCTTTTCCGCTTTTTTTGAAACCCAAAAAACCCAAAACAAAATCACGGGTTCCCCACCTCACTTTTACCCTGCGTTTCTTCTCCACCCCCATGGATACTCACCTCCCCCCTCCTCCACTAACATTCTCCAGCTGTGAGATTGCCTAGTTGGCCAATCCCACATCTCTCAAGCCATTTTTCGGACGACCAAGATTGATTTTTGATGAAAATGAAGGGCTAGGATGTGTTTGCTTTCCCCCTCTCACACAACTAACACAAGGTCTCCCTATAAAAGAGACAAGAAGGCAGAAGAAAGAGTAGTTAGTTTTTTTTAGAATTTTTAAATTTCCTTTGTAATTTTTAACTTCGTGTACTGTTGCAATTAAGATTTTTTAAATCCTTTATTTTCAGTTGTACTTCTTGTTATTGCACTTGTATTTTCGATTTCTAAGCAATATAAACCAGTGTGTTAAGTTTGCTCTAAAATTTTCAAGTAATAAGCCGAATTCAGCTAATAAGCTTGTAATAAGCTCAAATAGCTTATTATATATTCTCTTGTTTTAAAAAGTGTTTTAATATCACTAGAAGCTTTTTAAAACTGTATTTAGTCCATTTGAGTTCATAAGTGTTCATTTGATTCATTGTTAAAGCTATTTGGAGTAATAAGCTACAAAGAGCTTATTGAGCTTTTAAAGCTGGTTTAGAGGCTAAGGTAGCCATTAGGGACCTGAAATAAGGCTGCTCACTCAGAAAGAGCAGCCTAGTAGCCTGAGACTACAAAGTAAAGGTCTCAATTCTTATCTCTAAATTAGAGTAAATTTAGCTTAACTAGATTAGCTTATTGATTCTCATTAGTGTTTATTAATACTCAATCATGCTCAATTAGTTATCTTGTATCTGTTTTAAGTACTCTTTACTTAGTCATTGTTGAATTTCTCATTTTCTTAATTGATGTGTCAAATATGTGTAAGGTGGCTAGCTGAGATAACTGGCTTATTTTTACACTTAAACTGCAAGTTTTAGGGTCAAAATAGTTAATGAGTGGTTAATTAGTAAGAGTAGGATAAAAGGTTTTAAAAATTTTAGTGTTAAAATAGATTTTAAGGTCACTTTGGTTTGACAGCTTTAAAGTAAAGGGGTGTTTGGCATAAGCCTTAAAACGGGTCAAAACAAGTCTTGGCATGGGTTGGGGTCATCTAGTTAGGTTCAGCTTAAGTTCTTAAGCTCATTTAAGCAGTTGTTAAAAGTTTTTAAGTCTTAAAATTGTTTTTTAAAGTTTTTATAAACCATTTTGTTAAACTGTGACTTTTAAAGAATACCACAAGTGCTTATTTGAATAAGCACTTGTGAGTGTGAGTTAAAGTGTCAAAAAGGTTTGTTTTGTGGTGTAAAAAAAGGGGCTGCAAACACCTTGGGTCTTTTGACTTAGTAAGTCAAAAACACCCAAGTCTCTTTTTGTAACAGTTTTAAAAAAAAGACAAAAGCCTTTTTCACAATCAAAAATAAGCAAGTAAAATGATTTGAAAAGCTCAAATTGGTGCACTAGCTGTTTATCTAGAAACACTCAATCTGTTTTAGTTATTTGTGTGAATTATGAGCTTATTTGACAGCTTAAATAAGCTGTCAAATAAGCCCTTGAGATTTGCCTTAAAGCTCCCCTGGTGCAAAGGGGAGACTTTAGGCTTATTTTTCTCAGCCATTAAGAGCATTTAAGCCCAAGTTATTGGCTTATTTCAAGAGCCAATAAGCTCTTGTATAAGCCTCTTGATTTTCAGACCTTAGGAAGCTCATTTGTGTGCTTATTTTTAAGCACAAACTTGCCTTTTGGCTGTTTTCACATGACTTAGGCTTAGGGATTGCTTATTTTTCACTTTAGGCTTATTTAGCTTATGAAATTAGCTCATTTTAGCTCTCAATAGCTTTTTAGATTAAGTTAGATAGTTAGTTTGCTTATTTCCCTTTAGGTAGCTTATTTGAATGCCCATTTTAGCTTCTTAGCCTTTTAAGCTTGTTTTAAGCTTTCTGTCATTAAGCCCTTTGTCCCAGCTTATTTAGCCTTAAGCTTTAAGCCTTTTAGCTTACCTAGGTTTAGTTTAAGCCCCTTTAGCTTATCTAGTCCAAGTCCTAGCTTATTTCGACCCTAAGCCCAAAAAGACTTAAGCCATTTTGCTCTTAAGCTCTTTAAGCTTAGCTGTCAAACTTTAAGCTTATTTTTAAGCTTATTGACAGCTTTTCAGCAAAAGTTGTAGAAGACAAAGTTGTTAAGCCCCACGAGCTTAACAACTTTGCTTCTTTGAGTTTTCAAAAAAAAAAAAGGGGAAAGACACTTGGCCCGGGTGAGCAAGACTCGAACCAGGGACCAAGCGATACATCCCCCTTTTTCACAACACACTCTACCACTGCGCCCTTGGGTCTTTTTCGTTAAAGACTCAAGGGCATTGACTCTTATAGTCATTTTACCCTTATAAGCCTAATAAGCTGTAACAGCTTATTTCGGGGCTTATTTCTTTAGCTTATTTTTGTTTCTTATTTTTCCTAGGACTGTTTTAGCATCTAGTATTTTGTAAAAAAATTTCAGAATTTTTCGTAGTCTTTTACTATTTTTTATAATTTAATTTAGTTAAAACTTTTAAAAATTCATAAAAAATACAAAAATTATCAAAAAAATATTTTGCTTTTTTAGAAAATTTTCTTTTGTCATCTAGTTTGTAGGAAAAATATAAAATTTTTCGTAGGGTCATTTTTACAACTTTTCCTCTTTTAAAGAACGGTCCGGGTGCGGGATTTTGTGTTGACTCGTTTTTGGGTCAAACGAACTCCGTTTTCGGTCTAGTCTTTTTCATTCTTCGTTATTTGTCCCGTAGAGTAGTTTAGAAGTGAAAAATTCTTCGTAGGGTTATTTTTAAAGATTTTAGGTTTTTCCCCCTTTGTTCGGGATTCGTGCTTCCGTTTTTCAGTTTAATTTCGTAATTTCTAGGTTTTTCTTAAACGTTTTAGTTTGTTATTGTTTAATTTGACTTTTTCAATCTCCCAAATCAATTCCTTCCTTCAAACTCAAATCTCCAATCTTCGACTGTATCGATTCTCCAGTCCAGCCTCGTTGGGGATAAACGACCCGGGAACATTCTATACTACTTCTCGGTTTCATTGATTCTGCTTTTAGACTATTCTTGCTATATATTTTATATTTATTATACTATATATTTTAAGGTGTAGTTAGGGACCAATCACTTCTCCATTGTACATCTGGCTATAAGCCTTTGTCAATATAGCAGCACTATCACAGCGGATAGAAATAGGTGTTATAGGTTTGACAAATGATGGAATCTCAAGGAGCAATTTTTTCAACCATTCAGCTTCCTTACCAGCAGCTGCTAAAGCCACAAATTCAGATTTCATTGTTGAACCAGTAATGCAAGTTTGCTTTTTGGAAGCCCAAGAAATTGCACCACCACCAAGCAGGAATACCCAGCCACTTGTAGATGAATTATCCTCAGTGTTACTGATCCAGCTTGCATCAGTGTAACCTTTCAACCCTAAAGGATAACCAGTAATGTCAATCTATAGTCCATGGTTTTCTTCAAGTACTTCAGTACCCGCTGAATTGCTTGCCAGTGCTGAGTACCAGGATTACTAGTATACCTGCTCAGTTTACCCACAACAAATGCAATGTCAGGCCTTGTACAAGTCATGGCATACATTAAGCAGCCAATCACCCTAGAATACTCAAGTTGAGATACAGCCTGACCATTATTGGGCATCAGCTTCTCTCTTGTATCCATAAGAGCACTCACTGGAGTGCAATCAAAGTAATTGAATTTCTTTAGTACCTTCTGAATATAGTGAGACTGAGAAATTGCTATTCCATTACTTCCATGTTTAATCCTTATACCAAGGATAACATCAGCCTCCCCCATGTCCTTCATAGAGAACTTTGATGACAAAAATTCCTTTGTCAGGTCAACCTGAACTTGGTCAGTGCCAAAGATCAACATGTCATCAACATATAGACAAATGATGACTCCTTTACCAGATTCATCAAATTTGCTATATAAATATTTGTCAGCTTGGTTAAGTAAATCACTATTAGACAAAACTACTTCATCAAACTTTTGATGCCATTGCTTAGGTGCCTGCTTTAGTCCATATAGAGACTTAATCAGTTTACACACCTTATTTTCATTGCCAGGCATGATGAAGCCCTGAGGTTGATTCATATAAACCTCCTCATCCAAGTCACCATTCAAGAAAGCTGTCTTCACATCCATCTGATGAATAATCAGATTGTGAATTGATGCCATAGCAATCAGCAGTCTTATGGTACTGATACGAGCCACTGGAGCATAAGTATCAAAGTAGTCTATTCTTGACTTTTGTTTAAAGCCTTGAATGACCAGCCATGCCTTAAACTTTTCAATAGTTCCATCTACCTTTAGTTTTCTTTTGAAGATCATTTACAACCAAGAGGTTTGCAACCTGGAGGTAGATCAGCCAACACCCAAGTGTTGTTGCCTATGATGGAGTCCATCTCATCATTAATTGCTTCTTTCCAGAAAGCAACATCCTGGGACTTCATCGCTTCATAAATGTTTTAGGGTCATCCTCAACATTAAATCAATAGGAGTGTTGGTTAGAGACCTCATCTCTTGTTCCTTAATTAAGTATAATTGAAAATATAGTTAGGTTCAAAATCCTTTGGAGTCCTATTCCTTTTGCTTTTTCTAAGCTCAGGTTCAGGTTGTTGAACAACCTCTTCAGTGACCTCTTTAGGGACCACTGAACCACTAATGTCTTTAGTTCCATTAGGAATCCTGAGACTTGGTCTAGAGGACGGTGAGAATCTATTTTCATCAAAGATTGCATCATTGATTCAATTATAGAGTTAATTGAAACTGAATCATTAGGCTCAATGACATAGAACCTAAATGCCTTGGAATGCTCAACATATCCAATAAGATGCATTCAATGCCTCTTTCACCCAAAGTTTTTAGCTTTGGATCAGGGAGTCTTACAACTGCCCTACAACCCCAAACCCTGAGGTAGTTCAGGTTTGGTTTCCTTTTAGTACAGAGTTCATAAAGGGTAATCCTGTTTTTTTTATTGGGAACCCTATTTAATAAATAGCAAGCTGTTAACATAGCTTCACCCCAGAACCCTTGACTCATTCTTGAGTAGGACAACATGGAATTAACCATTTATTTTAGTACTCTATTTTTCCTTTCAGATATACCATTTTGTTGTGGAGTGTAGGGGGCAGTCGTTTCATGGATAATACCAACAGACTAAAAATACAGAGTATCCATGTACTCACCTCCCCTATCAGTCCTAAATCTTTTGATTTTGGTCCCTTGTTGTAATTCAACTTCAGTTTTGAATACTTTGAATTTATCTAATGCTTCATCCTTTGAATGCAATAAATAAAAATAACAAAACTTAGAAGCATCATCAATAAATGTCACAAAGTATTTTTTTATTCCCTATTGAAGGAGTAGCATGCAGATCACATAAATCCCCCAAATGTGATCAGCTTAAAAAACTTAGTTTCACGTTTTACATTTTAAAATGGTTTCTTAGTTATTTTGTTCAGCATGCAAGTTTTACACTTTTCAGTGTCTATGTCAAAAGCTGAGATTAACCAGTCCTTAGACATATCTTGCGTCCTCTTAAGGACATGGCCCAGTCTAGCATGCCATAGGATTGAATCATTCAGTTTAGAGGTTGACATAAAGGCTGAAGCAATATTATCATTAACAATATTAAGCCTGAACATTTGATTACTCAAATAACCAAAACCAATAAACACACCATGTTTAGATAAACAAATTTTTTATATTCAATTCACTTATTTTATTAACCACAATTATTCAATAACACTTACTAGAAACCAAATTCTTCTTATATTAGAAACATGCAAAACTAACACGAAAACAATTCTTCCAGAACTAAACTTAAGATCTACACAACCACGTCCATGCACCAGGGTGTTGACTCATTTCCCATGTGAAGAATAGATCCATCATTTAACGACTCATAGGTCTTGAACCAACATCTATCTTTACACACATGAACTGTTGCTCCTGAGTCAACCCACCACGCAACATCATCATCCTGCACAAAGTAAGCTTCAGATACATATGTAACATAATAAACCTGAAAAGATTTTAGTAAAACATATTCGACCTATTTAGCGAGTTTCGGTAAAACCATTCCACTGAACCATTTCGTACCTGACATGGCTTTGTGCCAAACTTTTCCACCTCTGCAAATCTTTTTTCAAGTGTCTCAGGTTTCCCACACTTCCAACAAGTCACTTTAGACTTTTTGCTAGGATCAACTTTGGTGTTATCATGATGCTTACGTTTACCCTTGTTGTCATTGTACCTGGAGGAGTTGTTATGCTCCACCATATTGACAACTGAAGGACCAACAACATTGTTGCCTTTTGGCTTGTCATTATCCTGCATTCTAAGGGACTCCTCAATACGCAGATGACTGCCCAACTCAACAAAAGTTAATTCCTCCTTCAAATGTTTCAAGGTGTGCTTGAAATCTTTTCATGAAGGGGAAAGTTTATCAATGATACATGAAACCTGAATGGATTCATCCATGATTATCCTCAAAAAAAATCTTCATTTATGTTGTGTAAACCTTTAAGTATACCAAGAAGTTCATTGTATTATTCCAAGACTGGTCTTGAATCAGTCATCTTGTAATTTGTGAAATTACTAAACAAGGAACTTCTTACTTGATGCATCCTCAGAAGAGTAAATGCATTTTTGAAAGGAGAAAATTGTTCAAATAGATGTTCCTCAGAAGTTCTAGCATCATTAACTGGTGATGATGGATGTAGGATCCCGTTTAACATTTCATAACACGAATTAATCACGGATCAAGAACTAGAAAGGAGAAAGAAAGAGTTGTTCTAGAGAGAGAGAGTTTAGAGAGAGAGTTGAGAGAAAAGAGAAATGGAATTATATTTGAAAATGAACAACTTACTTTTTTCTAAATAGAAAAGAGTTTATATACCCCGTCACGTTAAATGACGCACGGGACATTTAACTAGGACCCAGGCTTGGGTTTTGCTTGGGATTAAACCCGAAACATATACAATATTAGATTAACTATCGATCCCGATTCCCGATATTATCCTATTACAACATTAACTAATTAAAGACCGAAGCTCCATCGTAGAGTGACCGAACTTCCTTGTTCGACTCAATAAATTGAGGCTAACAATCTCCCCCGAAGTGAGGTCTTGAACACGGGAACGAGCTTCCTTTATTGACTCAATAAAATTGAGGCTAACAAATTGCATTTAATATACTCTTAGGGGCCTTGTAATAGTCTTCATACTACCTTACTTATGTGTTGCCTTAACGGAATATTAAATAGACGGTGGGTTCGTGTAATTCGTTCATGAATTAGGAAATACTTACACATTACATCACAAGGATGACGGGCAATAGGACTAGGAGGATCAAACTAAGGAGTAGTGCATGATTAAGTGAATACGTTTGTTACCTATACGAGTTTCCACATAGTTAGTTTAGATTTATTTTAGTTTATTAGTTTAATTAGTTTAAAACAAAACCCCCTTCAAACTCGAGATTTTACTTGCTTTCAAAAAATATAAAAATACAGAAATAATCTTCTCTCAACCCTTAGACCTTAGTTACATTTAATTCAATCCTTCACAAACTATTCCCCTAGAGAACAATAACAACCCCCCGAGTCTTGCCTATACTACACTGAAACATTATGTACTATGCGTAGGGGACTGTAAAACTTCTTGTGAGTTTGCAAAACCCGCATCACTCGCTGATGTCTATCAGTGAGTCTTGGATACCTAGCCTAATTTCTGTTTTAATCTAGGTAGAGACAATTAGGCTATGAATTGGCCGAATAATCTCCCCTATTTGAATATAAATTATGCTAAGTAAAATTATTGTAAGTGAGTACACAGCTTCTTCTTACACATAATTTATAAGGAAATATAACAAAAGAACTTCATTTATAATGTTACATGCTCACCAAGTTTTTCTAGATTGTCCAAGACAATTTTCTTAGCTTCTATAACATCATTCCTAGCCTCTATTACAAAGTTCAGCTTGTTGTAAATTTCCTTAGCCTCTGATGAGTTTCTTCTGATGGCATTCTGAATCTTGATCATCTGAGGAGTAGTTGCCAGATGAAACTCTTCTTCTCTTTGAAAGACCAGATCAAAATTACCATTGTAGAAGAATATGCCTGACTTAGGTTCCCTGATGACCAACCCCTCTGATGCCACAACCCCTGAAGTAGGAACTAGGTTCCTATGCATCCCATCCACTACTATGTCTTCCTTAACAAAAACCTCATTGATGATTTCAAAGCTTCTTTTTCTTTTCTTGTCTGAGGCTGAGAGTCCAAAAGCTAATAATTAAGATGGCAGAGAAATGCCAAGTTTTCTAGCTTGGGTTGCCACCCACTGGAATTTTGCCTTTAGATTTTTTAGAAGTTGATCATTGGCTTTACTCTTCACCCTAGAAACCAAATCATGTAATTTCAGCCATTCATTAAATCCAAGCATCTTTAGTACAAATCTTTTATACACAGTAAGATTCAGTGGCTGATTGTTTCTGATTATTCTCATGGAGGCTTCTTTGGTGGAGTTGTTAATCCTATAGTTGATCTTGGTGGTGGGTAGAGGGTATGCCCTGAAAGAGATACCGTGATTGTATTCCTTTAGCATCTTTGCCCTTTTAGCCTCATATACAGCTAGCTCTTCTACATGAGCTTGGAGATCATCAAGGGACAACACCTTTTGAATCCTCTTTTTTGATTTTTCTTTCTCAGCTTATAACTCATCAAGCCTCTTGATTTCTTCCATTTGAGCTTTGGCATCTTCAAGTGTCATCTGACCTTCCCTAGAAGTACTGAGCTGTTAAAGGTTTGGTAATTTGGGGACAGATCCTCCTTCATCCATGAAATGCAAAAGTTTCTTCAGCTGGTCATCATCAGAGACTTGAGCTTTGCCCTTTCCTTTGTCAGCAATTTTTGAAGGAGGAGTAGGTGAAAATTCAAAGTGACCTGAGCTGAACAAATTTTCAACGAATCGCTCATATAGGATGTTATTAATGATGGTTGGTCTTATTGAGTTCAGTGAAGTTGGGGGAAGGAATATGAGTATCATCTAGGATAACCTTCAGTTTCTTAACAGGTGGTTCATTTGCTGAGTGCATAACCAAAGCTGATGACATTTGCTCCCCCTAAGCATTTATCGATACTTCTTTAGTTGTCACCGGTTTAGCTGTAGATTCATTTGGTTGTTGCTCCCTTTGAGTAGGTGTAGGAACCATGACGATTGGATCCTTCTCCATGATTGGATTAGATTATGCTTGAGTAGACAACTTCTCCCCCTTAGTAGTAGCTTTGCCCGAAGCTAGTACTGGGTCTACCAGCCATACTAGTTCTCTGATGAGGTCAACGAACTTAAGGATGTCAGAAACATTCTTTTTTATTTTTGTTTAAAGCTGCTTAGCATTGATGACCATGATATCCCTAGGTACTCTGACCTGTGAATGAACCATTTGCTCCAAGTATTTTATCAGTTGCAGCTGATGTTTGGCATTCCACCTGAGCAACTCATTTACAGCCCCAATTTCTTTCTTTACATTTCTCTTAACAGACTTGCCAACTGTAGAATGAATAGTCTTGCTCAATTGATTTTGAAGATGCACAAACCGTCGTCTTTCCATTATGTTTAGAGCATTGAAGTCCTTGTACAAAGGTTTGAGGATAATGTCAGGAACTTCAACTCGGAGAGTCTTTTTGACCTTCTTGTCAAACTTGGGCAAGGCTTGCTTGATAGAGTCTTTTAGGAGATCGGGGAGGATGTTCTTGAGAGTGTCAGATATTAGCTCAAGTAGTCTTTCCTCAAGAGCATCAGCTACCATTTTGGGCACTAAGTCATCAATTTTATCAGCCACCCACTAAGACAGAGATGACTCAAGATTATCCACTTTGGCATAAATGGAGTTGAAGTCAAACTAAAGATGACCAAGAGGGTCTGACTTAGTTAGCTTATCAGTGGAAGCATTTAAGTTGGCATCTTGAGAATTGACCATGTCTACCAATTCATCAATCACATCATCAACAGCAGCCTCACTAGTCTTTGATAGCTCTGCTTTATGTTCAGAGTGATCATCCTCATCATCATCATCAACCTCAAACCCAAATACGGACTCAATCTTATCATCAAGCATTGATTCTAAGTCAGAATTAGCCTCTGTCATATCTTTATCAGCAAGTAAAGAGCCAGCTCCCTGATAATCAATATTCAAGTTAGGGTCCACCTTCCCTACAAACTTGATCTCAGACTCAATGTCAAATGGGCTCTCATTAGCTCCCATCTTCAAATCATTCCCATACAGCTCATTAAAACTCACATTCCTCAGCGATTTGATCCCAAATTCCTCCTCAACCTCCTCATCAATTTGTTCTTGTACCTGTATAAGATGGTTAGTGGATAAAGGTGATTTTGTAATGAAGTTAAGGATCGCCAGTACGCTTCCCTTAAGAATACTGAGTGTGATTATTCTGT